>VMDO01033280.1:0-18118 GCA_007922755.1 Pedetes capensis
ATAAGCTTCTCCTTACTTGGAGATTCAAATTGAGTTTTCTAAGAAATAAGATAATAGTGAAAAAACATAAACAATATTAGCTTCATTTTTTGATTATCAAATATTTCAGAAACATTCTTTGATGTCAACAAAATCTTAAATTGTAATAGACAATATAATAAAGCTTGATAAGATTCATTCACAACTCAACACAATATTCTTAAATTGTCCTGTATTTATTTTCACAATTTCATTAACTAAGGATAATTTTGTGCCTTCGTATGTATGTACTGAGCAATGTAAACAATGATATCAATATTTTTTATACAAACTGTCTCAAAATTTAAATTTAAATATGTACCATTTTTAATACATTTAACACAGCAGAATATGGCAATAAAACAGAGAACAGTGCAGATTTCTATCCCATTCCATTCAGGAGCACACATTTCAAAACAAATATCACAAAAAAGAATAAGCAATAAGTTAATGAGGGGAATATGAAACACTATGCATAAAATCTTGCAGTAATCTGGCAATTTTTAGATAAAATTAGACAAAATATGAATTATTGATATACTGACAACAGTAAAAAAATTGAACCTAAAATTTAAGGACAGAATTTGATCAGAAAAATTATAAATTTTAATAGCATGTAAATAACTCATATGCACTAATAGAAAATGTTCAAATTGACATACAGTGAATTCAGTTGCCTAAGAGCCAAAAAAATTAAACTTCAGGAATGAAGCTAGGTGCCGTGACATATACCTATAATCCCAGCTACTAGGGATGCTGAGGCAGGAGTATCATAAATTCAAGGCCAGAGGTAGCCTGAACAATTTAGTGAGACTCTGTCTCAAATTTAAATAACAAAAAGCAAACAAAAAAATTATAAAGAGGCTGATGGTCCATCTCAGTTATAGAATCCTTGCCTAGAATGTGTGAGGCCCTGGACTCAACTCCCCCAGTTCTGGGGAAGAAAAAACCTTCCAGAATGAGTAAAAGTATATGAAATCAATTATGTAATATGTAGAATTTAGCAGATTAGCAAATGATTGAAATCAATAAGTGTTAGTGTTAGAAGAAAAGGCATGCTTATAATAGTTTTGTAGAGTGAAAATGGGAATATCCCTCTGAAAAAATCCACAATTAAACTTAGTATAGAAGGGACAATATAAAGAGTGGGAAGAAGGAGGGAGAGATATAGCAGAGAGAAGCAAAGATTGGAGAAGTTGGGATAGGGAGGAGGGTTGATGAGGAGGGATGAACGAGGAGAGGTCAAACTCAAGGTAAACAGCACAACTTCATGCGTATGTTGAAAAACCAGGGGGCGATAACCCAAATAATTGTCAGAGTTTAACTATATGCCAGTCACAAGGGTCCATAAACTTCGTGGACCTATGAAAGTGTTGCTAGAAGTGATGTAAAGGATGCATAATGGAAAAAGCCATTGCTGTATTACTCTGCATCCCATCATTATTTATTAATAAACAAAAAAAGAAAGATAATTTGGTAGCTTAGAGTTTTGATAAGCATTTATTTTCAATTTTACTCCTCAATAGTAGTTAAATAATGACTCATGCAAATGAAGACTAGACAGAATTATGTGTTTTATGACCAAACAAATACATCAACTGGTAGCTTTCAAATAAATAATTTGTTAATTTTTTGGACAAGTATATGGAATATTAAACAGCAGATTTTTTTTAAAAAAATTAAGTAAATCTATCTATCCACTATTGATTTTGGACCAGTCATATGTGCTGAACACTGTAAGTAAATAACATAAATACTCTATATTTAGTCACATATATGTTTAAGTACTTAGAATATGATTTTGTGAGGAAAACTGAATTGCAAGGAATTGCTTCAGAATTCTAGGCATACAAAAACTGAATAATCTGAATAATGTACATTTAAAGAAGAAACAAAAATGTATATAACCAGATGAATTTTATATTCTACTCATCAGCTTTGCTTGAGATATAGGAATCCTTGATGAGCCAGAAAAGTTAGGTACAACCATTGAAATGGAGAGAGAAATATTACTTGAAGTGCTAGGACATTCAATATTCAAATTATAAAAGAACAAATTTTCCTATAGAAACAGTGTTAAATATAGTGCTTACAACAAATCACTTAAGTTTATTTCATGCATAATGTATAATAGGAAAGTAGGATAAATATTACCATATATTTATATCACCATAATGTTTTCTTTATAAAAATGTTAGCTATTAACAACTTAAAATAATCATTTGAAATTAAAACCAATTTTTATGTTGGGTAAAGTAGATGAATGTTAAAACATATTTTCATACATACAGAAACAACAGCAACATTATAAGAAGGTCAAAAATGTGATTAGTTCTTGTTAGAAATATCATTTGTAACCATGCATAGTGCCACAGGCCTCTAATCCCAGAGACTTGGGAGACTGAGGCAGGGAGACAACCTATTTGAGGCCAGAGGAAGCCTGCATAACTTAGAGACAACCTGTTTCAAAATTAAAAATTGAAAAATGGGCTTGGGGTGCAGCCCAGTGGTGGAGCACTTGGAAACTATGTGTGAGACACTGAGTTCAACTTCCAAGTATTTATGTGGTTATATATATATATATATATTCCCATATACATACACATATATATGCACACACACACATACACATATACAATTTGCATATCTTAAATACCTATGTTGAGGCAAACAGCTCCAAGCTATATATAAAAACCAGTAGGATGAAAATAGAAGCATGATCTCAAAGCAGCATACTACTCCACAAATTTCAACTACAATTCTTGAAACGTAGCTGAGATCTTTGTTGTTGATGATGTTGTTTTGTTTTAGTTTTGCTTTATGTTTTGTTTGTTTGTTTGTTTGTTTGTTTTTGAGATGAGGTTTCACTATGTTACCAAGGGTAGTCTTGAACTCCTAGGCTCTAATAATCCCCTTGCTTCAGTTTCCCAAGTAGCAAGGGCAATAGTTATGCACCTTAAAACTTTTATAAAACAAAGACATGACTTTTAATAAAGCTGCCATTACGTCAACTGTGACATTCACAAATTTCCTTCCTCACTACTTCTCATTTCAATTTTAAATAGATTTACATGTTCCTGATAAACCAATCCATTTAGAAAATAGAAAATAGTGTGTTTTGAAAGGGGTGTTCAGATTATATTTAAATAACAATCATATTCTAATACTAGTATAACTATTGTATCTAGTATTAAATTAGCACTTATAATAGCATAGTATAGAACATTGTACCAATATGTGAAACTGGTAATGATTAAAGTTAACGGCAAAAAATAAAATAAAAATTGACTGATTGGTTAAATAAAAAATCAATACTGAATGCTTACTATGATCATTATATTATGTGTTAGTTACCACAATTCAAAAGACAGCATGACCTCTATCCTCAAATGAAGTATATTTAGCAAAAATAATAAAAATAGCAACATTAGCAAAAAACAAGACACCAATTATGCATAATCATGATAAACTAACAGGAAATTTTGGGCTCCTGAGTAAATTTTAATATATTGATATGATTGAGATTTAAGAATAAAAGATTTGTCACTTATGAGGAAATTTTTTTTCTTTCAAAATTGGGGGAAAGCTAAGAAAATGCCAAGAAAATAAAACTTGAGACAATTTGTTGGTAGCAGAACTGTCTTACAGCAAGTACTAATGGAAATCTTTCAGGCTGAAATTTATTTCTCCTTTTTGCTCTCTTGGAATTATGGTAAAATAAAATAGATCACCAATTGATCAGTGAAGGAGATTTTTATATTGGATATTTATATAGATAGAAGAAATGAGAAATACTTGCAAATCAACTTCTCACACGTGGGGGGTGGGAGACAAGAATAAAAGAAATGAGGAGGGATAGACTGTAACTGGGGGGCTTATTTATGCTTTTTGTTGGAATATAGGTTGCTAATGAGTCTTCCTCCAACCATGATGACATTTTCTTCTTAATAAATTCAGCTTGTCAAGTTGTTTGCTCACCACAGAGAATGAAAAGGTAATGTGAAAGACTACAACCCTGACACACACCTTTCTTGACTTTAAACTAGGCAGTTTTCTTATTCTGTTCCAATGACTGCTTCCTTGTCTGCATACAGATTTCTCGTGGGTACAATTAAGTGTCTGGTATTTCCATTCTTCACAGTGTCATCCATAATTTGTTATGACCCACACAGTCAAATGCTTTTGCATATTTGATAAAACATAGACAGACATCTTTCTGAAATTCTCTGCTTAAGGCTAATATCTATCTGGCATCCACAAAGATGTCCCTGGGTTTGTGCCCTCTTCTGAATCCTGCAAGATGTTCTGGCAATTCTCTGTCTACATACTGCTATAGTCACTTTTGAATGATCTTTAGCAAAATTTTGCTTGCATGTAGTGTTACTGATATTATTCCACAATTTCTACATTCATTTGAACCCCCTATCATGGGAATAGGCACAAATATGGATGAGTCAGTGGGTGAGGTAGCTGTTTTCCAAATCCCTTGGCATAAACAAGTGAGCACTTCCAGTGCTGCATCTGTTTGTTGAAACATCTCTGTTGGTATTCCATTAATTCCTAGAGTTTTGTGTTTCACTTATTCCTTCAAGGCTGCTTTCACTTCTTTCAGTACCAGTGGTCCCTGATCATGTAACCTCTTAAAATATTTTGTCATCCACCAATTGTTTTTGGTATAATGACTCTGTATTCCTTCCCTCTTTATTTGATGGGTCCTGTGTTTAGTATTTTCACCGTGGAATTCTTCACTATTGCCACTCAAGACAGAAGTTTTTTTTTTTTTTTCAATTCCTTAACCTTGAGAAAAACAGAGCACATTCTTCCCTGGTTTGATTTTCTATCTCCAACTCTTTGCACATGTCATTATAATATTTGATTTTGTCTTCTCCAGTTGTCCTGTCCTTTGAAATTAATTCCTTAACTTCATCATGTCTTCCTTTTACTTTAGCTGCTCGATGTTCAAGGGCAAGTTTTTGAGTCTCTTTTGACATGAAATTTGGTCTTTTCTTTTTTCCTCTCTTTTTAATTACTTTTTACTTTCCTCATGAATCCCTTTAATGTCATGCCATAACTCATCTGGTCTTCTATCATTACTGTCTAATGTATTAAACTTGCTCTTTAGGTGGTCTCTGAACTCAGAAAATACTCAAGGTTTTTCCAGCGTCTCTTTCCACAAATGTAGTCAATTAGGTTCCTGACCCCACTCAATGGCACCTAACACCAACAAACAACATGTTCCATTTGGTGAATTCTCTTTTCATAGTCAACATTTATGTTGGTGAAACAGTATATTTGTGATGAAACAGTATATTTGTGATGAAAAGTTCATCGGTCTGACAAAATTCTATCATGCATTCTTCAGCATTGTTTCTATGACCAAGGCCATATTTTCCAACCACTGAGCCTTCTTTGTTTCCAACTTTTGCATTCCAGTCACCAGTAATTAACAGTACATCCTGATTTCATGTTCAATCTATTTCTGATTGAAGGAGCTGGTAAAAATCTTCCCTGTCTTCATTTGTGGCCTTAATGATGTGTGCCTACATTTGAATAATATATTAATTGGCCTTCCTTATATGAGTATGGATTTCATTCTATCACTGACAGGATTGTACTTTAGGACAGATCTTGAGATGCCTCTTTTGATAATGAATGCAACCACACTTCTCTTGAATTTGTCATTCCCAGCATAGTAGACCATATGATTATCTGATTCAAAATAGTCCCTGACAGTCCATTTTAGCTCACTGATGCCTACAATGTTGATCTTTATGAGTTGCATTTCACTCTTGATGATTTATAATTTTCTTAGATTCATACTATGTACATTCCCCATTTCAATTATTAATGGACGTTTATAGTTGTTTTCCTCATTGTGAGACATTCCACATGAGCAAATGGAGGTCCCTGGTGCTTTACTACATTTCTGTCATTAAGTTTACTCTACTTTAAGGAGGCAACTCTCCTCCAGTAGGCTCTTGATTACCTTCCAACCTGGGGGGGCTCATTCTTTGGCTTCTACCTGACAGTGTTTCTCTGCTCTTCATAGTGCTTTCAATGGCTGATTGTTTTGGGAGTGGTATTCCAGGTCTTACTTCCAGGTCTTACATCCTAGTTTGCCTTAGTCGGGAATCTCAGCAGAGTAGAAATCCAATAAAGTCACCAAGGCAATACTTAGGGTAAGATTCCAGGTTACTTCAAAATCATAGATTGAAATTTAGAGCATGGGTTTAAGATAACTACATAGGTAATAATAACAGTGTAATGTTATTTTGTTTGTTGGTAACATATTCCCTCTTATATTAAAAGATTTGTGAATAACTGAGTGCCATGGTGCACACTTGTAAGCCCAGTAATGTGAAAGGCTAAGCTGGAGGATCACAAATAGAAGGCCAGAGGTAGCCTGCACAACTGAGACCCTGTGTCTCAAGTTAAAAATAATAATAATAAACAAAACTAAGTGGATGCAGCTGAGCAATAGACCACTTACTTACCCAGCATGCATAGGGCCCCCAGTACCAAAAAAAATTACAAGAAAATTTTGGATTATTGGATGTTTTCATAACCCCCCCCACACATGAAAACATGAGAAATGTTTGAGGAGATAGATACATTTATCCTAATTTAAACATTACAAAATCTATACCTATATTAAAACATCATGTGGTAACACATTAATATTTACATGTCTTATTTTTATGTGAGCAGGTAAATTCAATTTAAATTTTACCTTTTGATTGATTGGTTGGTGTTTCTCAGACAGCATCTCTCTGTGTTGTTCAGGCTGGCCTGGAGCTCCCCATGTAGCTCATGCGTCCCTTGAAGAACTCGGTGTTCTTCTGCCTCAGCCTCAGGAGTACTGGAACTACCAGTGTGAGCCACTACATCTACTTTAATTTTAAAAATGAAAATAAACATTATAAATCTCTAATTGACTAATAAAAACAGGAAAAAAAGCTTGAACTCGTAAGAGAAATTGATTATAGATGAACATATATTGTACCTTTGGAATGTTGAAGGATTTTATGTCTGATAATTCTAGATATCTGTGTAAAATAAAATGTAGATCATCTAATGGTGGGTATAGGGACAAAACATGGGGGTCTGATCATGGAGAAGTATGAAACAGACATCACATAATAGGTAATTCAGGGGCCAGAAAATCATAGTATGTTTTAGAGACAGTGAGGTTAATTATTTTGTAATATTTAATATCTGCTTACCCGTTCTATTCTGTGATTTTTCTCTATCAGTATAAAACTGCTCTAATATGAGCACAGACAAATCAGGTATTTAGGTTTTCCTTCAATTAGTGTTTCTTTCTTTATTTGTATTTCTTTGGTCAGTCAAAATGACATAAAAGGAGTGATAGAATATTACTTTTAAGAGACAGACTCAAAGATGTTGATTAACTTGTAGAATGACAATGAGCTAATTAATAATAGAGCTGAGATGCGAATCTAGAGATCATTTGATGAAAAGAAAATCACTATTATTTCTCCCACAGGAAAACTGACATTGCTTAACATGACAGCTACCACTTAGATTTCATCAAGTTCTTGCTGCTTTACAGAACATGCATAGACAATTGTTTCAATAATATCTTCCTACCTGAGTACAGAAAACACTTGTCTTCATGATGGTGCCAATAAAGTGATTCACCCATTCTGGTCCAAGGCCACTTGAGCAATGATGCGTAACTATAAAGCATAGAACTAATGGTTTTGGCAACAAATCAAAAGCATATGAATAAATACAGTACATAAGAATGCCAAAAGATCAGGGTCAGCAAATTTGCACGCTACACTGTTAAAATTAACTTTGAATTTTTAAAGTGTAATGTAGCAGATATGGTGTGGAGAATTTTAACTGAGTAACAGTAAAAATAAACTGTACACCAAAATGGATCCACTTTCCAACAAAGCAGTTATAAATACTTTTCTATTTTATGTTATTTCACGTAATAAAATTTCAACATTAAAATACTGAACAAGATAAGCAGCTTTAGTTATTGAATAGGAATGGTTTATACTGCATACATAAAATTTTTCTCTCAGCTCATTTAGTTTTGCATTAAAATAATCAGTTAATAATGGAGTTTTCCCAAGGCAGCCTTGTCTTGACATAGCAATAGGTACAATGAAAGTATAAATTAACTCTCCAAAGCTGTGCTAAGAATGGCTGAAAAGTTAGTGTTTATAGCTTGCCTGTGCAATTATTTATGGGTGACTTCTTTATGTTTCAGCAGAAGAAAATAACAAATCTTTCAGCAGGCAGCTGATCCTATTTCTATTTTTATCCTCCTATTTGAAGCAGAACTGGGGACATCTTTTTGTCCTGACATGTTGGTATTCTATGTATTTTTTTTCAAAATCTGTCATAAATATGCATTTGAGGAGTTAAGCTGCTATATACATGGTCAATTTGGTGCAAGAATCTCTTAGTTTCTATAAACATGGTAAGATATTGGTGGTATCTTTCATTCTGCTTAAGATTAGAAGTGAGTATAGAGCTATGGCTGATTGACATGGACTTCAACTGAGTGAAAGCTGGGAAGCATTAGGTGTACAAAGTGAATTGCAAATACACTGGTGCCTTCAGTGTCTTGATATATAAACTTTATACTGAAAGTACCATGTAGCTCACATATCATGTTGAGAGAGATCAAATCGTATTGAACTTTTGCTGTTGTTGGTTGGTGCTGTTGAGTCTGGTCAGACATATAGAGACCCTCATAAGGGTTTTCAATGTCTGTTTCAGGATTGCTTCAGGAGTGGATTGCCATGTCCTTCTCCCATGTTTGTGGTGCTGGGGTTCTAACTGAGGACCTCAAAGAGTGCAGAGCAGCATTCTACCAAATGAACTAAATCCCAGCCTCAAACAAGACTGTACTGCACATTTTTGGTTATCTATGTACGGTCTTACAATCCCAAATTTGACTTCTGCTTCTTCTCTGAGCTATTTGCCCTTGTTAGGTGCCATCACATCATATCTGACTCATAGTGACCCTCATAAAGTTTTCAGTGGCTGATTGATTTGGGATTTTCTCAGGAGTGGACTTCTACATCCTTGTCCTATTTTTTCTGTGCTGGGGATTGAACCTGGGTCCTCAGGAAGTATGGAGCAGCGTTCAACCAATAGAGCTATACCCCAGCCTGAAATTATCTTTAGTCATCAAATATTACTTCCATCATTAATATGACAATTTACCCTTCTTATTTTTTTTAAATTAGCTCTTACAGACTGATTTTAAGTTCCTAAAATTCATGTGTTGAATCCTGAGCCCCTCCACCCCCATTAATGACATTTGAGGGTGAGGCCTTTGGGAGATAATTAGGTTTAAATGAGGTCATAGGATGGGGTCTCCATGATGGGTTCATACCCTTATAATAATAGGAAGACAGACCAGAATTCTATTTCTTCCTCTGAAATGTGGAGCTATACTTAGAAGATTGTTTTCTATCAGCCAGGAACTGAATTTACTGGCACCTTAGTGGTAGACTTCCCAGCCTGTAGAAATGTGATAAATAAAAGTTTTCTGATTAAGCTATTCAGCCTATGATATTTTGTGATAGCAACCTTGGCAGACTAGGACAATAGCTACTTCTATAAATAAGGTCTGAAATACATAATATTAGTCCTCTCTTATGAGTTATTTGGAGTGAGAAAAATCCAGTTTTTATAATAGAAAGCTACTATGATTGACAATGTTACCAATATCCTGGGCTTTGGAGGATATTGGGTAATATTTCCACATAGTAGGTAGTTTGAACTTATAAAGGATGAGGTTTATCAACATTTTCAGCATACAATCTTACTCGCCCAATTCCTAAGGAGGTGGGAAGGACTCCTCCTATAAAACAATAAATTTGAGATTCAGAGAGTCTAGGTAAGGTACCTAAGATAATTCATCTCTCTTGTTTCTCTAGCACATCTAAGCCATGGCAGAAGTCCATATACAAAATCCATATTTATTCTCCTCAGTATACTGCCAGGCTTGATTCAATGTTATCTAAATTGTATATTACAGGTAAATTCAAGATATCAAAGAAACAAGAATGCATATATCACTCAATCACATGGTGGAGAGGAAACAGTTGGTTCAAACGCTTTCTTAGAGGAAAAAAGTGGTTGTATTTAACAAACAAATGTCTCAAAGTAAGTAACATTAACATGTTCAAAGAACAGAAGAAAAACATTATTAAAGAATTAAAAATCCAGTGGTGCTGGCATGTGCCAGCATCCCAGAACTTAGGAGGCTGAGACAGAGGATGGAGAATTTGAGGCCAGCCTGGACTACCTGTCTCAAAAAACAAAAACACATTTAAAAATCAAAGTAAAACATGATTATGATTACTCACTAAACAGAAAGTCAGTTAAAGAATCAGTATTATGAAGGATAACCAAATGAAAATTCTGGGGATGATAAATACAATAACCAAAAATTCAAAATTATTGGAACATCAGACTCAGCAGAAGAATCGGTGAACTTAAAGAGAAGTCAGTCTAACTTACTAAATATCGAATCCAGAAATAAAAAGAAGGAAAATAAAAATGAATTAGAGACTTCAAGTATATTGAGAGTACCCAAAGAAGAGGAGAAAGATAAAGGGATGGAAAGCTATTTGAAGAAAAAGTGGTCGAAAAGGTCAGACTTTTTGGAAAACATTAATCTGCATGTGGAAGAATCTCCAGGTGGAATAAACAAGCAAACAAGCAAACAAACAAACAAAAAGAGACCTAAACAAAGAAAATCCTTGAAAGTTGCAGGAGAAAAATACCTTTTATTATTAAAGGAACATAGCATAGTTCTGACTTGTGATGATTCATATCATGTTCCTGTATAGTTCACTTATGTATTTACTCATTTTTGTTCAGTTTATTTGTACTTAGTATTTGATGTTACTAACTTTCATTTTTCTAAGCTTGGAAAATATTTCAGACTTTTGGCAACACAATTCTACTTTCAGTGCTGCACATTTGATTTTTTTTTTAGTTATCCTATTTTTGGATTGAATTCTCTTCCAAATTAGTTATTCCAGTGTCAAAGAGAACAAGAGCAAGAATAGGGTCTTATTTTCAAGATTCTTTAAAATTATTCTTCTCCACAAGAAAACAGGTGTCCCTCACAGTGTATGTTTCTACCACTCACCTTGTTTGCTATGCTATATCTAGAGTCAACAGCATAACCCACATGTGGACTTATTGGCTCTAATAGCAGGGGAAAAAATCTACACCCAGAGCAGATGCTAAACCGTAGCAGCATGGACTTGAAGAAACAAAAGAGCACATGTAGTTCAGGGTTCTGTAGTTTCTTAATCAAGGAGGGGACAAAGAGTAAGATGGAATATGAGAAATAATTATTTTAATGTTCAGGATTTAATAATCTAGCAGGATTTAGGAGGTGATATTTCCTTGCTAGTTCTAAGAGTACAGAAAAAGTGAGGGCACATTATAAGCAAAGTTGAAATGTCAGTATTACTATGGCAGATGATAAAGAAAAGAATCAGGAAGCTCACAGAAGTGTCCACTCAAGATTAGATTAACTACCTAAAGCATGAAGATCCACTAGTTTGCACAGAGGATTTTTCATTTACTAAGAATGGGAGATAATTCTTGGTAAAAAAAATAAATCAGGGGTAGCTCTCATCTGTGAGGCAGCACTAAAGGTAGAAGACGTTGACGAACAAGGTTCATTAGAACCATTGACATTTTTAAAATCCTAAATCATAGAGGCAATATGGTTAACCCCAGGTGGAAGATAGGAATAATTATCATAATTGATGTAGTAGGAGTAGGAGCCAAGGATCCTTGAATGTGAAAAAATTAAGAAAATGGTTAAAAGAACACAAAATCTCTGGTGCCAAATAGTCATTCAAAAGGGTACAACTCAGTTTCATCCTTAGAATAAATTAAGGATGTATAACATGAGCCTAAAGTCAAGTCATTCATATAAGAAGTTGCAATATACTGCCCAATTGCTTTCTGAAATTATTCGCTCCAATCAATATGATAAAGAAAAAATAATAATATTTATCCTTGGGGAACGGTGAAAATAAAGGCTACCCACACATAAAAATTAAAGGATACATATGTGATGGTATTCCTCATCATGTATTCACTAACTGTAAAGTGTAAATTTTCCTTCAAAATCAGATGAACACTAGAGTATGACAGCTTTCTACCTGAACCTTAACCAAATACTCCTCCACCCACTGTCGGTGTTGAGGCCACACTGCCAAATTCATATCTTCATTACAGTACATTTTTAAAGCCTCACGAACCTAGTGTATTAATTTGGCAAATTCCTTTCTCGTCTGAAAGAAGAGTGAGAAACCTTTTGCAATTACATGGAATGAGCAGCAATACACATTCACAATTTGGTCTCAAAGGTAAGTTAATTCTCTTTCTCCATGTCAAAATGTAATTTGAAGAGATCTCGACTGGTTGAACACCACATAGAATATTATGCTGATCCTTGGGAATATTATGCTTATCTGACTAAATGAACAAGAAATTCCTACTATGCTGGAGGATTTGGCAAGGCACATGCATTTCAGAACTGAAAGTTTATGAAGATATGTAATGATCTGTGCTACTACAACACCTCCAAAGTGTAGGCTAATATATTGCATCTTGAATTTCCCATCATGGAGGCAAAAGTATAATACCTAAAAAGCCTTCGATGATTCTGGGGGATGAACATCTCATACATGAATATACTACTCAAATTCATATACTGCATGGCATGAAAGACTACATTGTGAGTGGAGTTTATAGCAAAACACCGTTCTATAGATCATCCAAAATGTGAAAGAAGCATCACTGCTCCTTAGGCATACAACTAGGGAGAACCTATGATCCTAAATGTGTTAGTGGTTGGAAATGATGCTATGAAAACCTTATGGCAACCACCAATCATAGAATCACAGGATAGGTCTGTGAGATGCAAAACAGTACTATACTGTATGAATCAGAGAATCACATGAGGTTTAAAAATTCTTGACTTGAAATTGAGCCCTGATAGAGGAGTGCCAGACCATGGACTGAAGTAATCAGGCAGCCACTGCACTCATGAGTCTGTTCTCTTATACCAACCAAATCATGAGTTGGCTAAATGAACAAATTGTGTTTAACCAGAAGATGATAACCTTCAGGAGAGGCTGTGGTAAAACATCTTAGAAATTACTTATTTTTATAAGAACCTGTGCATGGTGGTGCACACCTGTAATCTCAGCAATTCAGAAGGCAGAGGCAAGAACATTGCAAGTTCAAGGCCCAAGGCATCCTGTATAACCTACCAAGACCATGACTCAAGATAAAAATTTTAAAAATTGGGCTGGGGGTGCAGTCCAATGTTCTAACCTTGCTTATAGATTCAACCTCCAAATGCTAAAATCTAAATTATTTTTATAGATTTATTTGTTGATCTTATATGTCCATTGAACTTGACTGTGGTGAGTATCTCTTATCCTTTGGGATCTAGGCACATGATTTCTGTAAGTTACAACTAACATGGACCATGGTTTGGATATAGCTAATATGAAGAAAACAATATTCTAGAAATTTAGTAAATTTGGCAGATATCGTAAGTACCATTACTTCATATCTTCAACTTTGTTAGTTTCATTAATTAAAGTAATTTTTGAGGGGTTCAATAAACTGCTAATTACCAAAAAAAAACAAGACATCTAAAACACAGGGGGATAAATCTATGAGTTATGTCACAAAACACTAACATAGTTATTAAGTTCCATAAAATATGATTTGCTATAATTTACTTACATATGTATAATAATGAATTTCTGTTAGAAGTGCTTGATAGTTAATTTCATAGAGACAGTCTTTTTGTAAAATAGACTATGAATAATATAAGAAATATCTTTGATGACTTATTCTACATAAGAATAGAATAGTACATATTTCATAGACAGAGAAATTAAATAGTGGTAGGCCAAGTGTGACATATACATCTAAGCATTTATATCTGTTTATTTTTTCAAGTCTTCTTAATACAAAGAGTGTTGTCATATCACATTTTTCATTTACATCAGTGACAAAATAAACATTTAAAAAAATTATTTGATCAAAGAATGATTCATTAACCAGGAGCACCAAAATGGAAGTTATGGGCTTTGCTCTTGTCTCATTTTGTTATTGTTAGGTGCTGTCAAGTCTGGTCTGACTCATAGTGACCCTATGTACACTAAAATGAAACACTCTGAACACTGTGTCAGGCACAGTATCTATCAAGCGTTTAAGCCCATTGTTGCCCTGTGTGTGGGTAGGAGGTGAGGAAGAAGGCAGATTTCCCTCAGCAATGATTTACTCCAGAGCTGTTTGTTCTCCTGACACCAAAGACAAGGCTGGTGTCTATTGCTACAATGTGTCAGGCTCTCTGGAGCCTTTGGTGCTGTCCACTTTGGAAGGCCAAGAGATTCTACCGGATTATAACTGCATGTGGGGACAATGGCAGACTGCACGGAATCCACCACACACGACCTTGAAGTTATGACATCCACCTCCCCTGCATTATTATAAATGATGGATGTTTCATTGAAATCTTGCAGCTAGCCTTACAGTTCTTCAGTCTTAAAGGGGAAGGCACCTCCATTTCCCCACCTTTCAGTCTCCTATCACATAGAGCTCTCAGCAAGTTTATCTCCATGGCTGTCCCTGAAGGCCACATTAGGTTTCAAAGTAGATGCCTGCTTAGACAATGCAGTGATGTTGCTGTGGTCTACTGGAGATAGGAAAATGCAACAGCCTTTAACTCTCAGGGCAGTAACATGAAATGTGACTTTCTCAAAATGTCACCCTGCTGCAGTATCAGGAGCAGGGTCTGGAAACATCTGCAGAGGACATGTCCAGAGCCGGCTGGCTATATAGATCCCAGTTCCTCTCATTCTTCAGACAGCAATTTTTCACAGTGCCAAATTCTGTGTTGAAGTTGTGCTCACTTGGATTCTGCTTTTCTTTTATCTGTGTCTACCCTCTGGCCTACTACCACATACTTGCTTCCAGGGCACTCTGTTTCACCTACTGTTCTACTATTCAAGGCTGGGTTTCTGCAGGTCTCTGACTGTCCACCATTGAACTTCAGTTTACCCATTGTCTCTCACCTCAATAAGCAGCAGCTCTCTAGTTATTTTGATTCTACCTCATAGAAACGCAGATGAGTCCTATGTGCCTCCAATCTACCATCTTGGCTGTATTGAAAATCAACATCGTTGTTTGTTGCTTGGGGTAGTAAAATGACTGAGAATAGGCCCTAACAGTGTTTATAATATACTGGGGAAAACATAGATACTCATCCCTTTGTTGTTGTTAGTGCCATCATGTCGGTGTCTGACTCATAGCAACCCTAAGTACAACAGGAGAAACAGTATTGTTAGTGCATCCCTGCTATTCATAAGGTTTTCAATAGCTGATTGTTTTTTGGGAGTGGGTTGCCAGGTTCTTCTCCCAAGCCTACAGCACCTGGTATTCCTAGGTGGTCTCCCATCCAAGTACTAACCAGGCCTGACACCGCTTAGATTTCGAGATCTGACAGGATCAGAAGGCACAGTGGTAGGGCTGCAGGTACCTATCCCTTTGCTTTATAGGAAGCTATTTAAAAAGATATAAAAATGCAAATAATTTTGACTGTGCAAAGTGAAATTTGGACAAGTCTTCACAGAGTATTTAAATTTTTTTACAGAGAATATAAATATACATGACTTTCTGAGGAAAAGATTAAAAATAACAAAACCAATGCTTTAAAGAGAAGTTTGAGGAAAGACTACAAGCTGCTAAAGATATAAAAACATATATAGTTCAAATGAAAAATGACTATATATCTGTCATTGTTGTAAATGACTTATTTAAATTAGATAATACTATGATGTCCTTGGAAGCAAAAATGGCCAGACTGCGTCTTACATATTTCGGACATGTAATCAGGAGAGAACAATCCCTGGAGAAGGACATCATGTTTGGAAGAGTAGCAGGTCAACGCAAAAGAGGAAAACCCTCCACCAGATGGATTGACACAGTGTCAGCAACAATGGGCTTAAACATAAATAAGATTGTTTGCCTGGCACAGAATCGGCAAGTGTTTCGATCTGCTGTACATAGGGTCGCTATGAGTCAGACTCGACTCGACGGCACCTAACAACAACAACAACAACATGATGTTTATATTTTATTTCCTTTTTAAAAAGCAATGAACAAGTCTAGGGGTGTAGCTCAGTGGTAGAGTGCTTGCCTGGTATGTGCAAGACTCTGGATTTGATCCCCAATGCTGAAAAAAAGTGACAAACTATCACATAGAAAGTAGTAGACCTATGGGTCTAACTTCAAAACCATTCTTTATCCCATCATATCCTTTGTAGTTTAAGGAACAATAGCTTCAGGTTAGGTAATGTACCAGTTTAATGTAATTATTAGATAACTTCTTTTAGTTACTTGAAAAATAGCTTAGTAGGATAATGATGATAATTATACTAGAAAGTTAATAAAACTGTAGTTGTTGTGATGCTGACATTAAGGTAGACTATTATCTCTGTGAAGAATACACCTTTACTTTATAATAGAAATAACATTTTGCAATAAAGCGTGTTAAAGGCTTAAATGAATGCCAAGACTATTAAAAAAATGATTTGTGTTGATATGACTTCTAAGACACAGAAGTAATCCTCTTAGCTGAGTTTCAACAATAATGTAACCCTAACTCCCACCAAGAATTAGACTGAATCTAAAAAATAAATCAACTTTAAATACAATATTTTCTATTTCATCATAGAAGTGAATAGCTCAATGATTATAAGAGATTCAAGGTTTGTATGTTCTTCCCTTATCATAAACTGACATAGTGGAGAGATTACTTGTTAATGGAACAGGAAGGGAAGAGGAAAAAAGCAATTGCTGTTCTCCTATATTTGAACAGACAGTTGCAATTACCTTTCTAATGAGTTCAGACACAGTCTAAAAGGAGATAGGACTTGTATACTATATATGAGACTGCAAGATTCTTGTAGACAATCATTCTTAGCTCAGGTTCATTGCTTCTTTCCTTATTACAGAAAGTCTTTCTCTTTCCATTTGCATCAAAATACATACTCCACTCTGGTGATCTATCCTTATTCAGGCTGGAAGTAATTGTAATGCTTATTTTCTATGACATCAAGGAGCTGTACAAATGGACTTAGATTATCTATTTGCCTTTTGCATCCTAATAATTTAACATTATAAGTAATTTTAAATCTAGAGGAAAAGTATATTTTGTAAAATTGTATTTTCACATAATGCATGCACTTACTATTCTATTTTCTATAATTTCTATACCTATAAAATAATAGATGTACTGAGTTTGTGTATAGAAAAACAAGCCTGCAATACAAATTTGGATCCTTGATTTATTATAAAAATTCTTGTTCTAGTAAAGTAATAGGGGGATCTGGGTTATACAATATTTTTCAGTTAGGATAAATAGAAGCAAATTATGTGCTTATCAAATTATATACTTATCAATGTGTTTATTCAAATAGTATAGGTCATAACAAGAATGAATCAAAAAATCTATTTCTCACTATTTTACCTTCCAGGTTTGAATAATTGGTAAAGAAAATTTCAAGAAAACAATCTCTATAGCAAGAAAACCCAAAAGGAGATTACTTTTCTTGTCATTATAAAATGCAGAGATTTCAAGTAGAGAGGCTTTTACAATTTCCTCCTACGGGAAATAATTTTTAAAAGTCTAAGAAGAGGCATTAAAACAAATAAGAAACAATTTTTAAAAATAGTAACATATATCACATATGCTACAATATGCTATATTCTTATATATTTAATGATTTTTATCTGTTTTTGTATTGCATGATGTCTGTTACTGTGATTCATGTTATTTGCATTAATCATTAAGGAAAAATATCAATAGAATTTTTATACTGAATTACATTTTATTTGAATGGTAAAGACACATTATATTGATTTCTATATTTAGCACATACTACATATTTTATTAGTCTTCAAATAATATATGGAACATCAATAAAGCATTTCCTCTGAAGTATAGCATCACATTTTATTGGACAACTTTTGATGTCCCATAACAACAGAT
>VMDO01033281.1:0-18117 GCA_007922755.1 Pedetes capensis
CATAACTCCCGCTCAAAATACTCCTCAGACTTTGAACACACAAATTGTTCTTGCAACTTTTGAAACAGTTCAAAAAATCCTCCATCATGACAACATTCCATGTCTCACATCACTTCTGGTACAGCAATTTCTGTCAAATAAAGACATTAGAGTTTTTCTTCATCCTTATTCACTGGAGGTGGCACTGAGCAACTATTGACTCTCTCAAAGTCACAATGATCATGAAAAGTAAACGTTCTGAATCAATTCAGGATATTGAGGTAGTCAGAACAGTGCAATTAAAGAAATTTATGAAAGTGGACTTCCAGAACTGCTTCAGAAAGTGGCAAGAATCATTGCATAAGTGTTTTGAGATCAACGGGGTGTGTTTTGAAGGGGGGGTGATGGCAATGTGACTTCTAGTGTAACAATTATTATATTTAAACATTCATTGTACTTTCATCACATATTGTAGATAGTTATAATAAAAATGAATAGGTAGATACACATATGTTTTTGGGAGTGGATTGGCTAGTCTTTCTTCCAACTACTAGTGCATATATTATGTTATATAACTATTGTATTACTTAGCACAATTTCATATATATTGTAGATTACACAGCAATTTTTTCGAAACATGAATAAATAAACATGGATTTTTTTCATGATGCTTATATAGACACTACCAAAGCCACTCTGCCTATTTTTGTGACAACTGTGAATAAAGAGAAAAATAAAAGTATTTTAGAATCTTAAAGGGTGTATAGAATATCTTTCTGTCTCCAGAAATTTGCTGTTTATTACTGCAACTAGTGATAAATGTTTATAACATTGAGGAAACCTATGGTAAGTCAAATTTATATATTCTTTTGATTATTATTACTTGATCAATAAAATGTAGAAGGAAAATAAGGAAATATACTTGCTCAGTTTACAACATACCTAAAGAATTTAAGAGAGCTGAGCACGGTGGTGCATGCCTGTGATCCCAGGAGGTGGAGACAGGAGGACAGCAAATTTGAGACCAGAGGCAGTGTGTGTAATTTGATGAGACCCTGTCTCAATAAAGTTAAAAAAAAAGGGCTGGGGGTGCAGATCAATGGTACAGTACTTGCAAAGCATGAAATCATGAGGCCCTGGGTTCAATCCCCAGTACCCACTCCACACACAAAAAATAATAATAATAATTTAAGAAATACTTCTCATTAGAAATTAAGCAAGCTACTTCTACTTAAAATTACAAATTTTATGTTGTAATCAGCTAATCAAACCTGCTAATTTAACCATTTACATACTTTTTCTTTTGACATGTCCCACTGTGAGATACACTTAAAGTACTTTGAAAACCTTTCATGTATTTTTCCACTAACAAAACATTTAATGTTATCTAGGAAATTAAATGTGTCTCTTTTAACACACACACACATATATGTAATTTGCAACAAAAACTATTTAATATTCAATTCTAGTTATCAAAGCATGTGTGAAAGTATAGATAAAAAGTAATATATGATTTTCAATCAACTATTACTGAAATTTTAAGATAATCTTCTAAAGGAAAGGCAGTACAATGTACATTCTTATGTATTTATGTTAAAATTCAAATGTATGGTTCTATCACGTTACAAGATATTTACTAGTAGACTCAAGTTGCTTATGTTGTAGCAACATAAGTATAATGTTCTTATACTTAAGAGTGTTGCTGATGTTATATGCCATCAAGTTGACCCAAATTCATGGTGACCCTCTGTATAGCAGAATGAAACTCTCCCTGATTCTGTGCAAGGCACACAATTTTATTTATGCTTAAACCCATAGTTGCAGACACTGTGTTAACCAATCTAATGGAGGGCTTTCCTTTTTTTCGTTGACCTGCTACTCTCCCAAACATGATGTCTTTCTGCAGGAATTGGTCTCTCCTGACTACATGTCCAAAATATGTAAGACATAGTCTAGCCATCCTTGCTTCCAAGGAACACTCTTGTTGGACACTTCTACTAGGACAGCTCTGTTGGTTCTTTTGGCAGTCCATGCAATATGTCAGGCTCACCTTTGTCTTCAATGTGACATCTTTAATTTTTAATACTTTAAAGAGATCTTTTGAAAAAGCTTTTCCCAAAACAACATGTCTTCTGATTTCTTGACTGCTACTTCCATGGGTGTTGATTGTAGAACCAAATAAAGCAAAATCATGCACAACCTCGATCTTTTGTCCATTTATTGTGAAGTTGCAAACTGGCCCAGTTATAAGGATTTTTGGTTTGTTGACGTTTAGTCACAATCCATACCAAAGGCTATGTTCTTTTACCTTTATCAGTAAATGTTTCAAATCCTCTTCACATTCAGCAAACAGATGTGTCATCTGCATAATGAAAGTTGTTAATGAATCTTCCTCCAATCCTGATGCCATGTTCTTCTTCATAAAGTCCAGCTTCTTGGATTATTTGCTCAGCGTATAAATTAAAGAGATATGGTGAAAGTATACAGCCCTGATGCACACCATGCTAAATTTTAAGTCAGACAGTGTTTTCTAGTTTTATTCAAATTGCCTTCTGCTCCGTGTACAAATTCCTCACGAGTACAGTTAGGTACTCTGGTATCCCCATTCTTCAATGTGTTATCCGTAATTTGTTATGATCCACACAGTCAAATGCCTTTGCATGGTCAATAAAACATAAATTGACATCTTTCTGATATTCTCTGCTTTTGGCTAATATCCACCTAACATCAGCAAATATGTCCCTGGTTCTCTGCCCTCTTCTGAATCCGGCCTGATTTTCCAGCAGTTCCCTGTCTATACAATATATAGCTACAGTTGCTTTTGAATGATTTTAGTAAAATTTTGCTTGTGTGTGATATTAATGATATTATTCTATATTTTCCACATTCACCTGGGTCTCCTTTTTTGGGAGTAGGTATAAATACAGATCTTGTCCAGTCAGTTGTCCAGGTAGCTGTTTTCCAAATCTGTTGGCATAAGCATGTTAGCACCTCCAGTGATGCATCTGTTTGTTCAACCATCTCCATTGGTATTCCATCAGTTCCTGGAGCCTTTTGTATTGCCAATTCTTTCAAGGCAGCTTCCACTTCATCCTTCAATAGCATTGGTTCCTCTTCATATGCAACTTCTTGAAGTGGGTGTTCATCTACCAATTCTTTTTTGTGTAATTACTCTGTGTATTCTTTCCATCTTCTTTTGATGTTTCCTGCATCATTTAATATTTTCCCTGTAGAATCTTTCACTGTTGCCACTCCAGGCTTGTTTTTTTTTCTTCACTTCCTTAAGCTTGAGAAACACAGAGCATGTTCTTCCCTTTTGGTTTTATCTCTCCAGCTCTTTTTACATGTTGCTATAATATTTGTTTTTGTCTTCTCGAGCTGCCTTTTGTAATCTTCTTCTTAGGTCCTCAAATTCATCATATCTTCCTTTTACTTTAGCTGCCAAACATTCAAGGGCAAGTTTCAGAGTCTCTTTTGACATGTAATTTGGTCTTTCCTTTTTTTTCCTGTCTTTTTAATAACCTTTTGCTTTCTTCATGAATGATATCTTTGATGTCATGCCATAATTGTGTGGTCTCCTATCATTTGTGTCTAATGCATTAAACCTGTTATTGAGGTGGTCTCTGAACTAAGGTAGCATATACTCAAGGTCATACTTTGGCTCTTATACACTTGTTCTAATTTTCTTCAGTTTTCCTTTGAACTTGCATATGAGAAGTTGATGGTCTGATCCACAATCAGCAACTGGTCTTGTTCTCACATTTGATAAGGTGATTTTCCATTATCTCTTTCCACAAAGGTAATCAATTTGGTTCTTGTATTTTCCATCTAGTGAAGTCCATTTGTATATTCACTGTTTATGTTGGTAAAAAATGTATTTGCTTTGGAAAGGTCATTGATCTAACAAAATTCTATCATGCAATCTCCAGCATTGTTTCTGTCACCAAGGCCATAATTTCCAACTTCTGAGCCTTCAGTTTCCAACTTTTGCATTTCAGTCACCAGTAAGTATCAGTATGTCCTGATTCTATGTTTGATCTATTTCAGACCACAGAAGCTGGTAGAAATCTTCCATATCTTCATTTATGACCTTCATGGTGGGTGCATAAATTTGAACAATAGTCATATTAACTGGCTTTCCTTGCAGGCGTATGGAAAATATTCTATCCCTGACAGCATTATATTTCAGGACAGACCCTGAGATGTCTTTTTTGATGATGAATGCAACCCCATTTCTCTTTAGTTTGTCATTCCAAGCATAGTAGACCATATGATTGTCTGACTCAAAATGGGCCATGCCAGTCCGTTTTACCTTGATGATGCATAGAATGTCAATGTTTATGCACTGCATTTCTCTTTCATCAATTTCTAATTTTCCTAGATCCATACTACATACATTCCATGTTCCAAATATTAATGAATGTTTATGGTTGTTTCTCCTCATTTTGAGACATGCACATCAGCAAATGGAAGTCCGTGAGGATTTACTCCATTTCTGTCATTAAGGTAGAAGCTACTTTGAGGAGGAAATTCTTCTTCAATAGTCTTTTGAGTGCCTTCCAATCTGGGGGGGCTCATTTTCTGGCATTATACCTGACAGTGTTTCTTTACTATTAATAGGGTTTTCAATGGGTAGTTGTTTCGGGAGTGGGTTGCCAGGTCTGACTCCCTAGTGTGTCTTAGTCTAGAAGCTCAGCTGAATCCTGTCCACCATGGGTGACATGAGATACCAGTAGTATAGCATTCAGCTTCATAACAATGCACAAGCCCCCACAGTATGGCAAGCTGACAGACATTTGGGGGATACTTGAGAATATGTATTCCATATTAATGATATTATATTAACTACACATCATATATTTTTCTTTATATAATGATAGTTAACTTTTTACAAAACTAAATTACTAAGTATTTGGTGCTTTTTTATCTTCCTCTTTTTATTTGTTTTTTCTTGGTGCCTTTGAGCCTGGTCTGTCTCATAGTGACCCTATGCACAACAGAACAAAACACTACTCTATGCTGTGCAATGCATAAGATCCTTCTTTATGTGTGAATCCATTATGGCAGACACTGTGTTATTTCTTATTTTGAATCATACTATATCAGCGAATGGAAGTCCCGAGAGCTTTACTCCATTCCAATCATGAAGATTGACTTTATTTTGAGGTGACAACTCTTCCCTTGTCTTCTTTTGGATGTCTCCCAGTGTGGGAAGCTCATTTTCTTGCATCATATTTGACATATTTGCATCTCAGCTATTCATAGGGTTTCCAATGGCTAATTGTTTTGAGAGTCAGCCACCAATGCCTTCTCCCATTTTCCTTGGCCTGAAAACTCATGTGAAACTTGTCCACCATGGGTGGCCATGCTTGTTTCTGAAGTATCGGTGGCACAGCTTTTAGTATCAGAGCAATACGCAAGCCTCCACAGCACAGTAAGATGGCAAGACATATGTAGGTCTTCTTATTTAGTATAAAAATTCTGTTTTAGGCTGGGTGCACTGGCTCATGCCAGTAATCCCAGGGACTTGGGAGGCTGAAGAAGAAGGAGCACTATTTTGAGGAAAGCAGCAACCTCAATAACTTAACAAGACCATTACTCAAGATAAAAAATAAAAAATGAGGTGAGATGCAGCTCACTGTTGAGCACTTGCAAAATATTCACAAGCCCTTTGTTCAACCCTCTAGTACTAAAAATAGTAAATTTTATTAATATATCATATTTTATTTATTAAAATTTAGATATTTGGGGTTACATGCATCCAATATTATTTCTGATATAATGTTTCTAATTTCCAAAACAAAACTCCAAAGGACAACCAAAATATATTTGTAATATACTGGGCAGAAAAGCTTTGTAGATTTTATGGCTTTATGGATTTTCTGAGCCTGGAGCCCTATCACTGTGGCATCCCATGCTGTCAGATCATGGAAGCTAAGCAGAGTCTGGTCTGTTTAGTCCTTGGGTGGAAGATTGGGTGATATAGTCTTGGGAGAAGGACCTAGCAGCCCATTCCCTAAAAACAATCTACCATTGAAAACCTTATGAATAGCAGAGAAGCAAGGACAATAGTGCCAGGCACAGCACAGTGTTAGGTAGTGTTTTGTTCTGTTGTATATATGGTCACTATAAGTTGAACCTGATTTGACAGCACCTAACAACAAAAACAATAATTCTTAACTTTATATCAATGTGGTGCATCATTTTCCTATTTGATATAGTTTTAAAAATCAAATTTAATCTTCAGATTCTAGCACAAAGATGAAATAAGCTTTTTCAGGCAAACTGAAGAGATGAAACAATTACTTGAATGATTCAGGCTAAAATAATTACCATGTCATATCTTTAGAAGTGACAGGAAGTGCTGGAAGCATAAAATTAGAATTTGTTTTTCTTTTTCTAATATACTACCATCTAGCTCAATTAAAATCAGTTTTACTTAAAGGTAAAACATCCTTCATCACATATGCATTGTCAAGTATAATTGATTTAGAATTTAGAATACGTTTGCTAAGTACACACTGTTTTTAGGTTAACTCTGCAAAGTTAAATTAAATTGTGAGCTCTAAACCTACATGAGTGATGGAAAATAATGAACCGGTTTACATTCATAATTTTACAAAAGTACTCGTGTTTTGAAAATATGATCTTATTTTTATAATGATTTTTTAGAAAAAATATATAAACAGAAATCAAGAAAGTCAGGCATTATTGATAATTTCTCCCTTTCCACTTGCATACTGAGTGTTCTGCTGGCTATCTCTTACCCTGACCACCCAGTGCTCATGATTCAATCTGTAAAAACAGTATGGTCCTTTGTTATCCTCATTTTTGCTATAAACTTTTGCTCCAGCATTTCTACTAGGAATACTTTTATCATCCCCTCTTTGCATCTCACCTAACTTTATTCATCCTGGATTGCCCTAAGGTCAGACTTTGCTTCCTCCCAAATATCATCACTAACCATATATTATTATTAACTATTATATCACAGATACTATTTTAAGCTCCTAGGAAACTTTGAGGAGAAACAATGACCCTAGGAGTTTCTTTATTCCTTTATGGAAAACAACACATCTAACTTGTTCAACCTATAAATTCCAGTGCATCATGCAGAACTAAACATAATTAAGTTTTTGGTATTTATTATTGAAATGCAGGCTAACCATAAAAATTATGAATAAAAGATACATTGGATGTCGGATCTATTGATATGAACCATATCAGTGATAAAATTTCATAGAAAAAATATTTGCTTAGATTGTAAAATTAAAAATGACTAATTGGAGAATAATCTAGTAGATATTCCATTATTCTTCCAGATATTTGTGTAGAGGCACTGAAGAAATGTTTTTATTGGTGTCATTGAGTCAAATCCAACTCATAGTGACCCTGTGTACCACAGAATGAAGCACCATGCACATGATCTTCTTATGTCGGAGACCATTGTAGCAGCTACTCTATGTCTTCTCATTTTGAGTCCTGCCATACTAGCAAAATGGAAATCTCAGTGGCTTTACTCCATTCCCATCATTACAGTTGACTCTACTTTGAGGAGGCAAATCTTCTCCAGTAATTTCTTGAATGCCTTCCAGTCTGGGGGCTCATTTTCTGGCACTTTATTTGACAGTGCTTCTCTGCTATTCATAGAGTTTTCAATGGCTAATTATTTCATGGTCTTTCTCCCTAGTCTGTCGTAGTGTGGAAGGTCAGCTGAAATCTGTCCACCATGGGAGACCCTGCTACTATTTGAAACATTGATGACATAACTTTCAAGCATTAAAGCAACTCACAAACTCCCTTAGCACAACAAGCTGACAAACATGTGGGGGCACTGATGAAATAAGATATATGAAGTCAAGCTTATGGCACCTGAAAAGGACTTTCAGAAATCTATCATCAAAGAAATGTTGTTATTGTTGTTGTTGTTGTTGTTGTTAGGTGCCATCGAGTCGGTGTCCGACTCATAGCGACCCTCATAGGGTTTTCAATGACTGACTGCTTCAGGATTGCCTTGGGAGTGGATTGCCAGGTCCTTCTCCCATATCAAAGAAATAACTGTTAATAAAGTTACAGTGTTCTTTTATAAGTCATTTTGCTTTTACTAAAATGTATCTAAAGAAACAACAAAATAGCATCTTGAATTTGCTACCAAGTTTATCATTTCTCATTCACTAAAAAATTTTAAAATCTTGCAATTATTTCAGTTACATTTATATGCTAATAAATTATATTACATACACACATATGAAATATATTTATACATACATATATATATAATATTTTAAGCAGATATTCTAACCTTGTCTTAGATTTTGATTAACAAGTGCAACACAATGAGTAACCATTACCCTGGGTCCACTGGGCTTAAAAGTACACTCATGTACAAGCTGTAAACACTGTAAAACCAGTGGAGAAGCTGGATGTCATGATGCAAACATTTAATCACAGCACTAAGGAGATCAGAAGATTGAGAATTCAAGGCCAGTCTGAGCCACATAGCAAGAAACCATCTAACAAAAGAAAGAAAGAAAGAAAAGAAAAGAAAGAAAGAAAGAAAGAAAGAAGAAAGAAAGAAAGAAAAAAAGAAAAGAAAAGGAAAGAAAGAAAAAGAAAATAGTAAGGGAAGCTTCTTTCTTGTCAGCTGTTTCAGATAGTCCATTGATATATTTTCCATTTCCAGTCTTTCAACTTCCTTTATGTTTCTGCAAATTTTATGTCAGTCCTCTTCTGTTCAGCCATATGCTTTTGTCTCTTTTTTCTCTTGTATTTTTCTATTTCCTTTTCTTACATTCTGTCACAGAAGTGACTCACAAACCCTGTCTATTGCAACTAAATTTTTCAAAGTTGTGAGTTAGATTTATATAAGTAAAAATTTCCATAGTAAAATATTAAAAAGAGAAAATCATAGTTGCAGAGGCACAATGTTTTGGATGTCGAATTATCTTGTGGCATATTTCATTGGTAAAATACATTCAGCATGATCTTGTCTTCCAATCTGAAATATAGTAATGTACATACACTTATTCTTGGCATATGTACACTTTCAGTAACTATTAGTTGAAAGAGTATAACTTATTTATGAATGAAGCCTGAAGAGCTTGATGGAATAAGATGTGATTTCACTATAGAGGCTTACTATATAGAGGCAGAGAAAGGAAAAAGATTCAATTCAGCAAGGTAAGGAAGGGTATATTTAACACATAGAAAAATAAGAGACAGCTGGCTGTGTGTTTGGTAAGAGAGATGGTGAGATTCTTGGAAAGAGGCTCTCTTCATTGTGATGTTCTACTTTGTGAAAGGCTGGATTAACTCACTCTGCTATTTATCAGTCAAATGTACCTCTAAATCCCTTGCTTCCATATAATAGTGCACTTAGCATATCCTCAGGTACTAGGAAGCTGAGGGAAAAATCCTGCACTTTAATCCTGCCTTCAATCTTATATTTTCTTCTACTCATATTTGTTTTGTATTCATTTTTAAGGACCTGGAGGCACAATCCATTCTGAAGGCTATGTTCTATAATCTTCTTCAGTATTGTTGTTGTTAGGTGCTGTCGAGTCGGTATCCAACTCATAGCGATTCTCATAGGGTTTTCAATGGCTGACTGTTTCAGGATTGCCTTGGGAGTGGATTACCAGGCCCTTCTCCCATTTTTGCAGTGCTGGGAATCGAACTCAGGACCTCAGAGACTGCAGTGCAGCACTCTACCAACTGAGCTAAATCCCAGCCCATATATATCTATATCTATCGATCGATCTATCTATCATCTATCTATCTATCTATCTATCTATCTACAGAGAGATATAGATATAGATATAGATATAGATACAGATATAGATATAGATGTGAGGGCACTGATGAAATAAGATATATGAAGTCAAGCTTATGTCACCTGAAAAGGACTTTCAGAAATCTATCATCAAAGAAATGTTGTTGTTGTTGTTGTTGTTGTTGTTAGGTGCCATTGAGTCGGTGTCTGACTCATATATATGTGATGTGTCTATATACAATTCTATGTATGAATAAGCCTGCAACCATAGCACTGTGGGTTCCAGTCCCTTCAGACCTTGGAAGCTAACCAGGGTCAGGCCTGGTTAGTATTTAGATGGGAGACCACCTGGGAACACCAGATACTGTAGGCTTTGGAGAAAGACCTGGCAACCCACTCCTAAAATCAATCTACCATTAAAAACTCTTATGAATAGCAGAGAAGCACTGACAGTAGTTTTGCCTGTTGTACATAGGGTCGCTATAAATTGGACACTCATTAGACAGAACCTAAAAACAACAAGATGTATGTATATAACATATTAAATTATATTTTTAATTATCAATATGATACATTTACCCAATGTATTATATATTGTATGTGGATATATACAAAGTACAAACACAAACACAAACACAAACATATCATAAGCAAATGGATAGATCAAGTAAACTTGTTTCAAATACTGAAAAATTTTATATCTTATTATATTTTGATTATTTTATAGGAATTATTCAATCTCTTGTTGTTAGGTGTCATCAAGTTGGGTGCTACTCATAGCAATCTATGCACAGCAGAACAAAGCACTCCACCACTCTGTGCCAGGCACATGATCTTTTTTTATGTTCCAGCCCATTGTTACATTGTGTCAATCCATCTAGTTGACTATCTCCAGTTTTATTCATTAACCTGCCACTCTCCCAAACATGATGTCTTTATCCAGGAGTTTGTCCCTCCTGAGAAGAATTCCCAAATACATCAGACACAGCCTAACCATCTTGCTTCCAAGGAGCACTCTGGTTGCACTTCTTTTAGGATAGATCTGTTGGTTCTCTTGGCAATTCATGGTATTTTTGATATTTGTTTCCAGAACCGTAATTCAAAAGCATCAATTCTTTGCCTGTCTCCCTTATTCAATGTGCAGTTTTCACAGCCATATGATGGGGCTGAAAATATATGGCATGAATCAGGTGCTACTTTGTCTTCAACGTGACACCTTTATTTTGTAACACTTTAAAGATGTCCTTTGCAACAGCTTTTCCCAATGCAATGTATCTTTTGATTTCTTGACTTATTGCCTCTGTGGATATTGATTGTATAACCAAAATCTTGGAATACTTCAATCTTTGTTTATCATGAAGTTGTGTACTGACATAGTTGTAAGAAGTTTTGTTTACCTGAGTTTGAGGCACAATCCATACTGAAGGCTATGTTCTTTAATCTTCATCAGTAAATGTTTCAAATCCTCACTTTCTGCAAGCAAGGTTGTGTCATCTGCATAATGTGGGTTGTTAATGAGTCTTCCTCCAAACCTGATGCCACATTCTTCTTCATAAAGTACAACTCTTGTATTATTTGCTCAGCATATAAAGTGAAGAGACACAGTGAGAGGATACACCTCTGATGTACACCTTTCTTGACTTTAAACCAGGCAATATTTCCTTGTTCTATTGAAAGGACTGCCTCCTGATATTTACTGATTTCTCATGAATACCATTAAGTGATGTGGTATTCCAGTTCATTGAAATGTTAACCATAATTTGTTATGACCCAAACAAATTCCTTTGCATACTCAATAAACCATAGACATCTTTTTGGTAATCTTTGCTTTCAGCTAATATCCATCAGACATCAGCAATGATGTCCCTGTTTCCATGCCCTATGTTGATTTTGTCTTATTTTTCTGGTTGTTCTATGTCAATACATTGCTGCAGTTGCTTTTGAATAATCTTTGGAAAAATTTTATTTGCATGTGACATTAATGATATCATTCAATGATTTTTCACATTTGGTTGGATCCTTTTTCTTGGGAATAGGCACAAATATGGATCTCTCAGTCAGCTGGCCAGTTAGCTATTTTCCAAATCTCTTGGCATAAATAAATTTGCACCTTGAGTGCTAAATCTGTTTGTTGAAACAGTTCAATTGGTATTCTTTTAATATTCAATCTCTAATTTCTTAAAAGACTATTTTTGGTAATACTAAATGCATTTTATTTTGTGTACATATCCTACAATAAAAGTTACATTATCTTTTATGAGAGGTTTTGTCTTATAATCACTATATAAACTGTCCAAGGATTTAACACAATGTACAAGTGTCATAGATTTTTGGTGATTATAAATAATTTTTCAAAATTTATTAATCTTTTTCAACCACAGATACAAAAGAAAAATATTAAAAACTACTATTTAGAAAATGGCTATTATAACTTTGCAGTTACAATGTTAGAAAGCTCTTCACTACTCTTCCCTCCATGAAAATATTTGGGTTCCCAAACTGACCACTATTTCTCCAGAGTTAGAATCTCAAAACCAAGCAAGAGAAGAAAACTTTAAAAAGTCAGAACTACCGGGTGCAGTGGTACATGCCTGTACTCCCAGCAACTTGGGAGGCAGAGGCAGGAGGGTCGCAAGTTAGAGACCAGAGCCAGTCTGCATAATTTAGCAAATCTCTGTCTCAAAAAAGAATAAAAAAAAAGTCAAAAGCAAGGAATCAAGTAAGAGAGAAGCCACAGATTCTCCTGTCTGGCTATAACTCAATGCATAAAACATGAACACAATCAGTAAACACATTTTATTCTTTGTCCAGACTGGGTCAACTCACCTGACTGTGCCTTACTTTCTTCAGCCATGAGAATGTTGTTCAGAGGATAAAAAATATCTCATTGTACCAGGTACGTTGGGTTAACCCTGCAATCCCAGTGACTTGGGAGGCAGAGGCCAATGGCAGCCTTCTTAACTTAGTGAGACCCTCTCTAAAAATAAAAAGTAAAAATATAAAAACAAACAGAAAAAAGGTTGGTGTGCAGCTCAGTGGTAGAGGGATTGCAAAGCATGTGTGAGGATCTGGGTTCTATCCTTCAGACACTGAAAAATAAAAAAAGAAATATTTCATCGTAAGATATAAGCAGAGCAATACAAATCCATAAGTGGGTTCTTTGGCACTGTGGTCCTCAAAAGAAAATGTATACCATGGGGAGTGCAAGATGTCCCATTAGGACACAGGAAAAGCAAAAATTATATTGCTGATAGTTTCCATGTCAAAAAAAGTTAATTAAAAATTTCAACATTTATCGACACTGATGTTTGCACACAATCTGTCAGAGTCATGTCTCAGTTACAAAGTTAGCAGGGATAAGGAGATTTCATCCAAGAGTGTATATTGGTGGTGCTACTCTCCGTTGTAATATCTTTTATAGCATTTCTTTTAAATTAAACTAAATCAAACCTCATAAAATGCAGGTGTGATTTTAGAGACCATTGTGTATAAACTATGGATTGAAGAGGCCAATAACATGTAAGTCCAAACAAAACAAAATAATAACTGCTGATGTTTCTACATTTAATTATAAACTCATAACTGGTTTCTGTATAAGATAAAAAGCAATGATGATCTACTGTATCTGAAACTTGAATAATTAAGACTATTTGGGATAAGGACCTGGCAATCTACTTCTGAAACAATCAGCCATTAAAAACCTTATGAATAGCAGAGAAGCACTGACAATAGTGTTGGGTATGGCACAGTGTTGGGGAGTGTTTTGTTCTGTTGTGAATAGGGTCCCTATGAGTTGGACCCAATTAGATGGCACCTAACAGCAACAACATTTGATGTACAAATTTATAACCACTATTATTAATGAACCTCATTCTAAGTACATTTTACACTAAGAATTTTGTTGATGATAGTATCAAACTTCACGATGTAAATATATTTAATATTTCCCACTTTCATTCCTTAAAGTGAATATTTGCATTTATATTTCACATATATATAATTTATAATAAGTACATACATATTGTCTGAGTGTGCTCAAGCTTATTTTATTTAGAAGCAAAACATCTTCAAAAAGTTTTGGATACTGCTTCATCACAGATATATGCTTTGTTACAAACAACTAAGGGTCTATAGGGTGAAAAGGAAATAAAACCTGACTAGAGTGACTGAGATACTGCCAAGAACCTGTTACTCAATTTCTTTACAGGAATTCACAGATATAAAACAAGACAAGCTGAAATATTTTCATCATTTTACCCACATATATGAAAGATAAATGAGATTCCATTAGGAATAACAAGAAGGAATTTATCCTGGTAGGAGGAAGATATTTAATATTTGTTGAAAAGTGTATTGGTATGAGACCATTGTAAATTTGTCCTTCCTCAGCCCAGTTTCCTCTTCTATCACTTCCTGGCTCAGTGAGGGTAATAGGCTACTGGATTCCTTCACTAGCTCTTTAAAATGTCAGTAATCAGAGCTGACACCCCAAACCTTGTCATGAAGCCAGAACAAATATATATACAACTTAAATAATTCCCATTATTTTCTTATAACTGGCTAAAGTAATTTTATTGTAGATTTTCTGGTCTTTGATAGAAGCTTCTTTATTTTTATGTAGTATTGAATTTCTATCACCTAATATCTTGTTTTGTTTTAACAATGATGAGATTGTTTAGAGGATAAATAACTAAACAAGTAAAGCATTGAGTGTCTGTAGTAGGAGATAGGCCAGTATAGGTAAGTCCAGAAGAGAATAATCATCACTGAGGTATTTGAGTAATGGTATGAAATCAGTTAGTAAATAGTGTGTGTGGGGGGGTATGTTCATACCTGTATTTATGCATGACCGGCTGAGAAATTAATTTCATTTGGTGCTAAATATTTGGACATATTCTGCACCATTGAGGCAGACAAAACTTCATTAGTAAGTATACTTACAAGCACTCAAGTTGAAGATCAAATGTTTGGTTTAGTGGCTGAAATATTTAGTGGCATAAATATTTATGCAATAATACTAATTCTTCAGATCTGATGTTTCTGCTTCTGTTTACTTTTATGATTTTTTCACTGATATAAAAACTATTGATATTTGATACATCATTTTAATATGAATATAGTATTTAATGCTCATTTTTAATAAACTGTGTGTGATCCATAACAAGGAATTTATGCAGCAATATTAAGGATTTTCTACAAGAAGTTTATAATATGCTATAAATTTACAATGTTATAAATTTTGTTGTCTGATAAACTACATTTTCCAAGTTATAATAATTCTCAATTAATGATAAATATATTTATTTTTAACTATAGTGCTCAATATATTCAATTTTGTATGTATAATTTTCTTAAGGTTACATGTACCAAGTAAGCTTTTCTGAAAAATTCCTTTTAACATTATTGTTAGGTGCCAATAAGTTGGTGTCAGACTCTTAGCAACCCTATGTACAACAGGTGAAACACTACTGTTAGAGCTTCTCTGCTATTCATAGGGTTTTCACTGGCTGATTTTAGCGGGGAGTGGGTTGCTGGGTCCTTCTCCCAAGCTCACAGCACCTCGTGTTCCCAGGTGGTTTTCCATCCAAGGACTAACCAGGCCTGACCCTGCTTAGTTTCTGAGATCTGACAGAATGGGACGCTACAGTGGCTAGGCTGCAGGCTTCTTTTAACACAGTAGTATTAAAATCATAACTAACTTTTAATGCAATTATATTGTATTGAAGTGGAACTTTTAAATAAAAAAATCTATTTTAAAATAGGCACCTTCATTTTAATACATTTATAAAATTTATATTAGAATGTAAATCTAATTCCTTACTGTAACTACAGACATTGCTATGAAGTTAAAACTTCCAACTGTTTTGTTCCACAAGGTTAATTTTTTATCCTATCTCATAAAAATATGTTACTGAACATTAAGAAATTAAGATGTGTTTAGTCAAAATAATAGTCCAGCAGAGTATAAGGATTTAATAATGGAATAAATGAAGAGATACTATATCAGATGATGATTACATCATTTGCATTGAAACCTACAATTTACTGAAAATGGCAATCTCCCTGTGTAAACCATTTCCTGTATTTTTGTTTCTCTCTGAATATTCTTATAAGAATAACACTATGATGATCTGAATAAATTATAGCAAAAGTAACAAAACCAAACAAATTGATAAAACTTTATGCTATTCAATCCTGAGTTTTTATTGTAAATAAATTACAGTGATCTCTAATTGGCTCCCAATGATACATATTTTTCAAAAATTTGTAACATGAACCATCTTTCTCAAATCATCTTCCATTTACTCTCTACATACAGATTCATCTTAAGTCGTGAAGCAGACAGTAGCTTTGTTTTTTTACAAACACTTTTAGTCTCTCTTGTTAGAGCTCTGATCCCATATATTCTGACTCTCCTTTTATTTCAATACACATTCTACCCATTCTCCAAAGCTAAGAATCCGACTTACACCCTTGTCACCTTCTAGACTTTATTTATCATTATATAGATTTAGGTCTCCCATTTTTAGATGCGAAGTGGGTCTCCAGTACCCCACACTTGCTCTGGTATAGTTAGTATCTCCCTACTATCTTCCTTGATTGATAAGCATTTTGGTGATGTATCGGTTATATATGTCATAATAATTATCTTTGTAGTTTGTTTTTGAAACAGGTTCTTTTTGTGTAGACCATGGTGGCATCCCATAGCCTGGGCTTACAGGTGTGTGTTACCAGGCCTGGCCCTTGTTTTCCTTTTATGTGTTTCCTTCTGTTAGTTTGCTTACTACTTTTCCTAGGCAACACAGTGAAATTCAGCACTATTTATATTGATTTTGAGATTTAATGCACATAGGCAAAGGCCTTGTTTCTGTTTAAGATTATATGTTTTCCTTATTCATATTAATTGTAATTAAAGCTGACCAATTTGGACTTTGGTGGCTGGGGTTCAGCTCAGTCTGTGAGTGCTGCTCTGTCCTCTCTGAGTCCCTGAGTTGGATCTCTAGCACTGGAAAAATGGAAGAAGGACCTGGCAGCCCATTCCTGAAGCAATCCCCAATCAGCCATTGAAAACCCTGTGGATAGCAGAGAAGCACTGACATAGTGCCAGTCATGGCACAATGTTGGGGAATGTTTTTTCTGCTGTACATATGGTAGCTACAAGTCAGACTTTACAGCACTTAACAACAACAACATAACAGGAGAAGTAGAGATCGAGCCTTTTGCATATACTTTATATTTACACGACTAATTATTTCTTCAATAATTCCTATGATAATCACCTACTTATACTAAATTCTTTAGGAATTTGAGTATATATTTGGGTTCTTGCTCCATTTATATTTCTGCTTTTTCAGAATTTGTTTAGTTTTCTATTACACTTTCACATTAATGTGCTATCTTCATAAAATTATTGTTAATTTTATTACAGTTATATATACAAACTAATTTAACAATGTTTGCTTCTTTCTATTCTAGACGATCTATTTCTCTTTATTCGATCTATTGTTTTATTCTTGAATTTCACCACTATTTGTGTGGTGTTAGAGCGATTTCTTATAGTTTGCCTCATTCTTTTCAATTTATTACATGAAACTCTCTTTTCTGTTGCTATTAAGCAAGATATCTCTTCTACCATTATATAGCATAACTAATTTTTAATGTAGAAGTGCTACTGATTATTTTGTACTCAGATAAGCTTTTAATAGCTTTCCAAAGTTTTCTTGAGTTTTCAAGGTATTACATGACTGTTTTTTATTTTATTTTATGGCTTTTTTCTCCTCTTTAGATCTATACATAGATTCATATCCTGTTAATTTATAGTGATGCCTTTTGAAATCTTTGTTTTGCCCCAAACATATTGGGGTATTTAGCTTTTGGATTAGTGTGTAAATATAGATGGAAATATTGACATAGTTACAGTTATGACATAGTTATTAGAATTATTCTGACTCTATTTCTGATGTTTGGTTGCTGAGTGCTTTAAAGACAAACCACTCCTGCTTTGCCTCTTTACATCTGGGCAAGCTGATAAGAAAGTCTGTGCAATCCTGCTCTCGTATGAGCGGGAAATGTAATTCACACAAAACTTGTTCTACAAATTTGCAGGAAACCTCATCCCCAGTCCAACCCTAAGCTACAATAAATAACTAAAACATTGCCTCTGCTTCCCCTCTCAAGCCATTTTTAGATCTCCTTAGGAACTTTTCCTGCTCTGCCTAGAAAACCTCATTATGTGAGTAATAAATCTCTTTGTGTGTGTATAGGAGGATTATGTCTCTTGTTTTATGAACTAATTTTGGGTAAAAAAATCCATCCTGCTTCTATGATGTGACTACATTGAGAATTGGTGAAAGTTCATATTGATC
>VMDO01033282.1:0-18115 GCA_007922755.1 Pedetes capensis
TCATCATTTATATACTGATGTTAATTTTGCAGAAGCTCTAGATTTGATGCCAGGGTGGTATATATATGTGTGTGTGTGTGTATGTGTATACATATATACATATATGTACATATACGTATATGTACATATATACATATATACATGTATGTATACATATATGTACATATGTGCATATATGTACACATACGTATACATATGTATATGTACATATTTATACATATATGTGTATATACATATATATGTATATGTGTATATGTATACACACACACACACACATATATAGAGAGAGAGAGGTGAAATTTAATGGAAGAGATCTTGTTCCCAGATACCCTTAATAATTTTACCAAAACATCTGATTCACAACAGAATTTTTAAGTGAGTTACCCACCAGTAAAACCACATCTTCCTAAATCTTATTTCTATTAATTCCAATCTTTCTTCAAACACAAAATATTAGAAAAACATAATAAAAAATAAATATGTTCATTTTTACATGTGGCAAAAAAAAGTAATTTTGAGTTGGCCATGGTGGCACAAACCTGTAGTCTCAGCCACTCAGCAGGATTGCTTGAGCCCAAGAGTTCAAGACCAGCCTGGGCAATATAGGAAGACCTCCGCGTCAAGCGGGTGGGGGAGGAAATTTTTTCAAACCTCATTAAGGTAAAGATGACAATTTAATTATCCTTTGGCTCTACCCCTAACTTGTTTCTTTTCATGAAGGTATATGTTGCAGTCCTAGGTTTTCTCATTTTGGGTTCCTGCATTTTTAATTAATATCTCTTAGTACAGAATTCTAATACCACAATCTAAATGGCAGAATTACCATATATCACCGATGTAGCTGCCAGATTTAAACTAACTTAGGAAAACTGATTTCAAGAGGTAAAGAATGATGCCCTCTTCTTGTTGTTGTTGGGTGCCATTAAGTCAGGTCTGACTCATAGCAACCCTATGTACAACAGAATGAAACACTCCTGACACAGTGCCTTGCCTGCACTATTGTCAGTGTTTCCCTGCTATTCATAGAGTTTTCAATAGCTGATTGTTTTTTGGGAGTGGGCTCCCAACAGCCCCTAGCCTGCAGCACTTAGTATTCCCAGGTGGTTTCCCAGTCAAATCCTAACCGGGTCCAACCCTGCTTAGCTTCTGAGATCAGGTGAGAAAGGACACCCTGGTGATATGGCTGCAGATGGAAGCCCCCTCAGTTCTACCCAATAAATCAGTTTTGTGTCTCTCATTCTCATTCTAGCAGACCATGCTTGGCTACAGATTCCTGACTTCTGAACAAAACATGTAGGGAGAAATTGGGAGGAAATTGGCAAAAACCCCAAAACTAGGAAAACAGCTAAAACTAGGGAAAATGAAAGTAACTTGGTTGGACGTTTGTACAAAACCCTTCACAAACCCCCCGACCAGATTGGACAATTGGACTCAAAGCTGATTGGCTCAGGCCATTCCGTGGGTGAGCTATATAAGGAGCTATACTGGGGCAGCTCAATGTTTTCTGCCATGGCCATCGATGAGGAAATAGCTCTCTCTCTGTCTGACCACCTACAAAGCAAGAACTCTCTCCTTGTGACCACCAAGACCACCAACAAGGGTGTTTGTCCCTAGAAGGCAAAAGCGCCCAAGGCTTTTCCTTTCTCCCATCTCTGTGGGCATCCTGAGGACCGCAGGGTTCCACACCCCTCACCTGAGGGTCCCGAGTGAATTGTTTATATATGTGCGGGCCACCGCCCCCGTCCAAACATCCAGGCTGGACTGGGAGGCACATGCCCCACAAAAACATATACAGTCATTCAAAAATTCTACACTTTCAACCCCCTAATTTTCCTTGTGATTGAATGAAGCCTACTGATAGTGTCTCACTAAAACTAACCATGTTCCAGATAGTTAGCATCTTAAGGATACTCAACTTAATTAAATGCTGCTAAGAAAACAAGTAAACCTTAAAGAGCAGAAAAGCAGCCACTGAATAGGAAACTGCTGATGTCCTTTGACAGCAGCTTAGGGGAACAGAGTGGACTAAAGTCTCATCGAATGTGGTTGTGGGAAGAGTAAGAAGTGAGGAAAGAGAAAAAGTGAAAACATATAACTCTCTCAAGGAAGTTGGCTCTGTAGGAAAGCAGAGAGATGGGAGACAGTGTGACATAAGATAAGGGGCATCTCTGCTCTTAGGAGATACTGACAAGGTTTGGAGTCACAGTGACAAGGTCAGTAAGTCAAAGAACAGTTCAAGTGCGAGTAGCAGAGGAGGAGAGCTAGGAGGATGGGGGACGACATTCAGGTTGGGATGCTTAAAATGGAGCTTTCAGTTTTGTAACAGCTGGTGTTAACAAGCTACAGGTACAGCAATAAGACAGGGGGCTCAGGTGTCATAGTGGGAAGGATCATTGTAGGTGAAGAGACTGGATTTCAGGCCCCCAATTCTAGATAGATCAGCTGTGTGAATTTTGAACACCCCCCAAATAATGATTAGAGTAGGATGGAAAAAGAGTGACCCAAAAGCTAAAGCAATCACTGAATGTGTGGGCAGGAGGGAGATAGGGTGTTCTATAAAGGGGAGTCAAGAAGGAGAGTCAGTGGACAGGAAAGGCAAATGGATGGTATGATCTTTACCTGTGCTGGGATTCCTGCAGGAACAGGAGATGAATTCTAAGCAGAATTAGGAAACATGGAAAACACACACCCCTCTCCTACAGGGTATGTGGGTTAGGAACAAACCCCTCCTGGAAGAAGGCTGCAGGCTACAATGACACTTATGACACTTCTTTCAGGGCTAACACACCGGTGACCAGAGCAGTCACACAGGCTGAGGAGGGAAGGCAGGTTACCTGTGAGACACTGAGTTCTGGGATGATGAGTTTCTGATAAAAATGAGATGGCTGTGAGAGGGATAAACCATTGCTAAATGGTGAGTTGTTTGTGTTCTTACCTGTGTTTTCTTTTGCAGTACACCAAAAGATTATCAAAGAGAAAAAAGACCCGTTCTTGAATATTTCCAGAAGAGATTTTGAGTAAGACTCCACACATCAGCATTTCAGTGCAGGTGTCAGTTATGTTGGATCCCTGAGTCAGGAAGTCAGGAAAAGAGAAAATAATAGTGTCTGATTACTTTTGTTTGTTTATGGTACTGAGGGGTGTTAAGCCCACAGTCTTGCATATGCTAGACTAGTGCTCTACCACTGAGCTGCACCCTCAGCATCTTTTTGATTTTTGTACTTTGCTAAGTTGCACAGACTGCCTCTGGCCTCGAATTTATGATCTTCCTGCCTCAGCCCCCCAAGTTGCTGAGATGATAGGTGTGAGCCACAGTGCCCACCCCTGACTAAAATTTTTGTATGCAATTATTCTTCTCCTTAAAATTATACTTTTGTTAAGAAGCCATATATGCACACGATAAAGTTCAAAAAGTACATGTAGTTAGACTAAATGTAGGTTTTTTTTAACCTTCCGGTCTCCTGGTCAGTCTCTGCAGAGTCTCTGGGTCTACTTTCAGATTGTTTATGTACACATGCATATATAAATATATACAATCATGTTATCTATTTTATTTAGCTTGAATTATAGGACAGAATTTCAAACTAATTTTTAAAAATAATGTCTGTATTTTTCCTTTCTTCTTCATTTTCCCCAGAAAAAGGCTTTGTGGCCACATAACAAAGTATATAAGTGTCTACATTTTTAGCAGGTATCAATTTACATATATACCCCTAGTATGGAAAAGAAGAGAAAAGATATAAAAGGAAAAAATTGCTTAAAGGGAGGAAGTTTGGAAAGAGGTTTTCATCTTATTCATTACAGGAAGACATAGCATAGGCACACTTACTATTTAGAAAAGTCCTTATTGAGTCCCAACCAAGATTACATAATTAGTAACAAAACTGACTCTCAACACAGAGCTAACTACTAGAGACTTAGAAGAGCCACAAGAGGGGAGGATACTGGGCCCTGAGTCATCAACAGAGTAAAGCTCTGCACCAGAGCTTCAGAGCACAACGCTTAGAACATGTGTTGGACTCTTTCATGAGCATGTGCTATTTTCAACTCTTATAAATGCCATAGTCTATCTATTTCTATAACCTAACCTACTATAACTATCGCATTGAATCTGATGAAAAAAAAAGAAGTTTTTAATAGAGATCTATAACTGTTCTCTCCAAGAAAATTTTGGTTTAAACTGTGTCTGGTTTCCTTTAATCTGGAGATAAATTTCTGGTTTTCAATAAAATCAGTGCTTCTATTAATTAACTTCTGTATTTAAAATTCAGAACATTAACTTTAAATTTCATATTTCTACAACAATCACTAATATAGTTTTTGTGGTTATAAAAATTTAAATTAAGACAGGTTGCCATGGTTTACGCATGCAATCCCAGTGACTCAGGAGGCTGAAGCAGGAGGATCATGAATTCAAGGCCAAATGCAGCCTGGGCAACTTAGCAAAACCATGTTTCAAAGTTTTAAAAAAGAGGGACTGGTGGTACATTTTAGTCATGGAGTGCTTGTCTTGCAGGCATGAGGCCATGGGTTCAACACCCCAGTACTGCAAAAAATAAAAATAAAAAATAAAAAATAATTAAAATGACAGCTCATAACTACAATAAGAAACTTCTAAAAGGGAAATTAAGAGAATGTATTATGTTAACTTGGTTATCTAACTTACAGAAACATTTTAAGCTCTAGACGTTTTTCTATTTTTTTTTTCATTCTTATAGTAGGTATATAAATGGATATTTGGTTAAAATGTACATAATTTCATATACTCTGTCATGTGTCCAGTAAACAAAGGTCATCCTGAAATAAATGAATATAAATCTCAATTCCAGTGGCAATGATTTATTATTTACCTTTAATGAATAATATTCTTATCTTAGAAAAAAGTTAAAATAGAATTGAAACATTAAAAAAGAAACTTACAAAGTTAATTCTTACAAAATGAACCTACATAATATTATGGAAAGAGCCTTTATCAGTAGCAATTTCACAAAAGATGCAGAGTCCCTGCCCTTTAGACTACTCTTATGGTGACTCATATAAGCCAACCCGGGATGATAAGTTCTTACATCACACAAAGATTTCTATAATATTATCCTAATTTGAACATTACATAAACATTCCAAGTAAGTACCCCAGGCTAATATATGCAAATATTCATACATACATTTCTGTATAACAGAAATCTTAATAATTCATTTCTTAACCTGTTTATGAGAGTATTCAAATATCTTACAACGGATTACAGCTTTATCTTAGAGTTGACTCAAAGTGCTTTGTAGTTACTAAAGCATCTACATATTTTTCCTCCGGCCTATACAGAAGTGGGGCTGGGATTTAGCTCAGTGGGTAGAGCGCTGCCCTGCAGTCTCTGAGGCCCCAAGTTCAATTCCAAGCACCAAAAAAATGGGAGAAGGGCCTGGCAATCCACTCCCAAGGCAATCTTGAAACAGTCAGCCATTGAAAACCCTATGAGGGTCGCTATGAGTCGGATACCGACTCGACGGCACCTAACAACAACAACATACAGAAGTAGTTTGACTTTTTGAACATTTTTTACATCTACTGAATATTTTATCATCACTGAATATTTCCTTAAATGTGCATAATGTCACTTTACCTGGCTAGTATTTAATCTTCATTTTGAAAATCAATGCTAATTTTTAATTCTAAATGTCTATTTATTCTTTAGCAAATACATATTTAGTCATTAAACAATCATGTGTAATAAATATTTTAATCTAAATGAATACTGAAGTTGAGTTTTTATATTCTTACAAAGAGAAATCTTTTTAAAATACTATGCAATGAAAGAGGAAATGAAGAATATTATTTTTTGTCACACAATTTTGTCATAAAATATCACATATACATACAACATGCTGGGAACATGCTAAATATTTTCTCCTGGTGTAAGTTTCTGCCAAGTTTGTCTCGTGGTAATATGAAAACACTGATTAGTTAATTGACTACCTTTAAAAGTAGACTCAGTTATCAGTTTTCTTTGCTTAACACCAGGGTCATCTTTGTTTATCTTCTCAAGTAAATGCTGTACGACAATTAGAAAAATATAAATTGACTACAAAAGCTACAGTTTTGGAAAAGTGAAAGATGACCTGAAGACTTGAAAATTCCCCAGTCACATACACTGCTTTCATATAGTGCATTGAAAGACAAAGATCTAACATAGGTATTCACAGTGGAAAACCCATTCACAGTGGAAGATAAGGAAGCTAACAATGACTAAAAGGTGCATGTTTCAAAAGAGAATACTTTCAATATCAAAGAAGTCTCTTGATGAAACTAATGAAGCTTTTGAATATTCTTAGAAAGAGAAATCTTTTTAAAATACCATAAAATCAAGCAGGAAATTAAGAATATCACTTTTGTCAAAAAATTTTGTCATAAAACATCACACACACACACACACACAGAAAAATAACAACCACTCAGCATCTGTTTCTCTTTGAGGTCCCAACTGTTCACTAAAATTATAACCTCAACTCTCTTTTACATAAAATAAATCAAACTAATATATAAATACTCAATTAAGTGGATTTATTTTCCATAGTCTTTTTTCAGAACCACTTATCCTCAAATAACAGAGACTATTTATAAGTCAATTTTATGTCAAGGTACTGCAGAATTTTGTAGCTATCAAATCACCTAGTACAGGGGGCTAAAAGAAATAGTCTCATCACCAATTGACAAAAGATTCAAACTCAAGAAATAAGAGAAGATCCTTGAGGGAAATACACTATGGGTCACAAACTAAATCAAATGTAAGCAGGAAACAGATTACAACACCAACAGGAAGTGATTTCAAAATGGTCTTGTAGCTTCTTCATCTGTTTCTCTTTACTTTTTAAGCACAATAGGTATCTCAAATCTCATTTTCCCCAACAACTTTAATATTACTAATGCCTCATCTTTTGTTGTTGGATTTTTTTCCAGATTTGAGAGACCAATTCCAAACAAGCCTGTTAAATATTTAAAGCTGGATTACTAAACAATGTAATGTCCTGCTCTAAGCTACATCCCCCAAAGTCCCAGGAGTCCCAACTCTCTGTCAAGTTATATTTCATGTACTCACTGTCAAAATCTACTCAAGTGGAACTGGTGTTGCTGCCTTCCTTGGAACTAGCCATTCATACGCTCTGTCCTGTCCTTGCTGGACTGTAGCTCTTTCTCATTTCCTGAATGCTCCACAAAATTCCCTGAATTCCATTAAATTTCTTCAGCTTTGATGATACATTTTTCTATTGCACTGAGTATTGTAAAACCAAGAGTGGCATGTTAGTCAGATTTCTGTAACTGTAATAAATATCTAAGATAAATCAACTTATAAGAAAGAAAGTTTAATACTGGTCCACATTTTCAGAGATTTTAGTCCATGGTCACCTGGCCCTGTAGATTTGAGCACAGTACATCCAGCTGGGAACATGTGGCAGAGGAGGTTGCTCACCCTATGGTAGCCAGGAAGTGAAGCAGGGAAACTGGAAGGAGCTGGCATCTCAATTTCCCCTGCAAGGGCACACCCCCAGTGAGCTAACTTCCTTCCACTAGGCCTCACCTCTTAAAGCGTTCACCATCTTCCTGTAGCACCACATGCTGAGGACTAAGACTTCAATACATAGACCTTTGGAGGACATTCAAGATCCAAACTATGGCCGTTGGTAAAGCTAAGCCACACTCTGTTGGGAGCTATGTGTGACATAGCATGACCACACCTATCCTGCCTCTGAGTGGCTGGCACATATTGTGCAAATAGTATCAATAGGACTTAAGGAATCTCTCATCTCTGTAGCAGATTCAATTTTTAGAAAATAGACCAGAAGGAAACAAAATGATGACAGATTCCATTTCCCCAGAGTGCGGAAAAGATTCTCCAAGGTTCTTGTTTTAGTAAAAGGCCTAGCAGATTTCACTGAAAAATCCTCCAGTTTAAAGAGACTTTGGTTTTTCCTACAAAGTTTGAGTGACAACTGCAAAAGCAAACCTCACTCCACTTTTCTCCTGCCAGCAGGACAGCCCCTCCCTAGGAGAGGAAACATCTTCATGATTCAACTGCAAAACACACAACCATTCTATGACTGAAAGAGGTAGCATTCACCCTGGAGTGAGAGGTCACCCTGGACACTTGAAACAGAAGAACACAGACAAAGAGGAAGCTAAGTCAGACCCCAGTTAGCATTTTAAAAGTCTCATAGCGGAGGGTGGACAAGTAGGAGAATTCCTGTGGGTCAATGTTTGAGTTTTCTTTGCATTTTGGGCTGGGTAATAAATGTAGGTCTAAATGAAAACTGACATTGAAGATAAGGAACAGATTTGTCAACTACAAATTCCTAAAGATAAAAGCAATCCACTTGGATCTGTGTGATATAGTATTTGGCTGAGAACATTTTCAAGATCGATTATACTTTTAAAAAATTATCTTGCCATGTATGGTGGTGCATGACTGTAATACTAGCACTAGGGAGGCTGAGGCAGGAAGATCGATATAAGTCCAAGGCCAGCCTCGACTACTACGCTGTCTCAAAAAAACAAAGAAAGTAAACAAACAACATTATCTTAATTGCTTACTTTATAATGTGAAAAAAATTATCCTAGCCCAAAGTTCATACTCATTTAAATTAAGACAATTTAAATATAGAATTTTAGCTTATTTTTTGTATAATAGTAAAATAATGCAGAACTCCAACCCCATGAAATAACTGGAATCCAAATTTATGATAGCTGAAAATGTCTTACAGAATCTGAACCATACTCTTCATTTGTTTTTATGACTTTTTAAGAAGTTTTTCTTTAATGACTCCTGGAGACATAACATTTTCCATCTTGAATAGACCTTAAATACCAAATCATAGAGAGTGCTCTCATTTTAGAAATGAAAGAATCAGAAAAACTTAGGTTAAGCAGACTTAAAATGAAATTCAACATGGAACCCCTAATTCAGAGTCTGAAAATAGTATCACAACACACATATTGAACTTCACTCCCATTCTTTACTCTCTGGGGGATTCAGGCTATATACTTGTTGACCAAAGTTAAGGCAGGAAAAGGATCATTGTGATGTTCAAATTCTAAAGTACCAAAGCTTATAGAGTATCTATGGACTCCATCAGAAATTTCTCAGGTCAAGATTAAGTCAATTAGCTACCACCTTAAGGATATTTTAAAATAACAATGAAAGTTAGCACTTTTCCGATTTGATGATGATCCTTTAGCAATATCAAGGAAAATGACCACTTATGGTTACATCCAGTGCCAATAATTCATCTCATCACATATGACCACACAAAACTATTTTAAGCTTGACAGCTGAGCAAAGTGAATGTACCTCCCAGCCTTCAATGTGAGACTGCCATTCCTCTAAAACTTCTAGCTTCTCCATCTGTCTCTTGGCCTCATTTATGTTGGAACAGACAGCTTTCATGGCTTGGAGAGCTTCCATCACGGCTGCATAGTCACTGTGTTTCCGTGGAGTCCGCTTCAGCAACTCCTGTTTATAGGCAAGAAAACCATATTGCCCTTTGATCTTCAGTTTTCTGGTACCACAGGTTCAGACTGACCAGGAAATGAAAACTACAAAGATCATGAGAGAGCCACTTTCCTAAATGACATCACAAACTCCACTGAGATTAAGATCAAAAGTAAAAGGTCACATCTATGAGTAAGCAATGTCCCAATGCACATTTTGTAGTGACTTTAATTTTTCCCTCAAACTTATTCTGTTTCTTAAAATGGAGTTGGGTTTCTTCTTTCAAATCATCAAACTTCTCACCTAGAGCATATAATTTTTTTCACAAGTTTGACTTTTGTTCTAGCAGAAGCATATCTGTACGTTTCTTTCATTTTCCTAGAGTCTTTAACAAAAATATCTTCACATAAATAGGTCCCATAGTTTCAAAAATAATTTAAATCCTATTTCTAACATCTTTGAGAAACTGAAAATATGTCATAAATCAAAACTTCTGTACGTATTATACTCTAGCAAAATAAATAGTTTACATATTCTGCAAAACTCCATAATTAAAAGAGTAATTTGCACTATTTTCACTAATTACTTAGGTTCATTCTCTATGATGAACCACCATATATCAAATAGCTTCCTATTTTGTTTTTTGTGTTTAGAGTTTTGGGAGGCTTTTTATTTATATATTTTTTCCATTCAGGGTATCAAAACCAGAGTAATCTTTAATCTTTTAATTATATTAAAAGATCTTATTAGCTGTTGTTTAGAAGCACAAAATTAAACATCTTCACCCACTGTCTAGACAGTTGTGACCACGCTTCTTTTTAATTAGTCATTTGTTTCTTTACGACAGTTGCTATCATCGTGGAGCTAACACAATTACAGAAACCCCAAGGCATAACTTCAAAAGAATTTTCTTAATTCTCAACAGGCAGCCAGGAAGTAGGCAGCTCTTACATTCTCTTGAGCTTTTTTACTGTTAAAAATTTTGTCATAAACTTTGGCCCTGGGTTTGATATATTCACACTATCCTTCCAGGCTAACATCAGAAGAATATACATCACACCACTCTCAAGACAAGGTTGAAAATGTTATTCCTGATCACAAATGCATATGAGAGACATTCAACCTTCTCTAGAAAGCTTCTAAGGGATAGAAGCACTTGTAAATTATATAAAAATGGTCTCATCAATCTGCAGGCCATGTCATGGGGCCACTTGGAATAGTACTCACTGGGTTTCTACAGAGTTAAGACATGAATGTAGGTAATGTGAAATGGCAAAAGAAATAATCTGTAATGATATTCTGGCAGTTTCTCACTCTGAACCTTGTACTGACTGGCCAACTCAGTAATATCAAGTGCCACAAGTGAGATCAGCGTATCTTTTCTTAATATCACAGCCCAATCCCTTTGAAGTTTTTCTCTGAATAAGTAAATCCACTCAAAACCATAGTATTTTTTTAAGAATTTAGATGCCAACTAGTAATTAATATGTTAAAAGAAATCAGAATCAAACATGTGAATAACAATGGCTAACATGTATGGAGTGCATGTAATGTTAAATGGTTTATACAAAATAGTTAAATTAGTCATTATTGTAAAATCCTATATATGCATATAAATGAGTATTCACACACACACATTTTTTCCTGTAGGTATATGGTATAATTTCATCATCATCATCATCTCTATTTGATAAATGAAAAGGCTTTAAGGGGTTAGATTATAGATCCCAGTCAGACAGCTAGTCAGAAGAATAATTGGGATTTGAATTCAGGACTGATATGCCCAACCACTACCCCAAACTGCCCAGCCTGACAGTACAGTTCCAAATAATGTAATTTCAAAAATTGCTATTATTACAGTACGTATATTTGTTATAATAAAAACAGTTGTTATTGTAATGAAGCAACAGACCTACAAACATTAGTGAGGTATTACCTGCCTTTAAAACATGGTGTTTTCTTAGTAATCTCATTCCATGTTCTATCATTTATTGTCCCATGTGATCCACCCTATTTCGTTACAATTATCATTTTAAAACCAAGCCCTGAAATTATGTGATTTTGACCATAACTTTATTAGCATCATGAAGTCGCCAAAGTTTAGGGAAATCAAAAATATATCAACAATGGATTTACCAAAATTGAAGAGCCCTAAACTAGAGTGCTATATAAACTAGTCACAATGAATTTAATGAGATCTCTTTTAAAACTAGTAGATTTACTCTAAATGAAACTCAAACAAGCATGTTTTCTACAAAGGGCACTAAAAACCTCTTTTAGTGACTTTTCCACTATTCTTTTTTTTTTCTTTTTTCTTTTTGGCAGTACTGTGTAGTTGAACCCAGGGCCCCACACTCCACCACTGAGCAGCACCATCATCCCATTTTTTACTTTGGAGATAGGATCTCCCTAAGTCATCCAGGTTGCCTCTGGCCTTGACCTTGTGAAACTCCTGCCTCCACCTCCGGAGTTGCTGGGATGACAGGCTTGTACTACTGTGTGTGGTGCACAAAATAGCCATTTCTCCAATAATGATGGTATCCCTTTTTTAAAAGAATGTTAGACTCTTTAAAAGATAATTCTTTAAAAAAGACCATCAGCACAATATGCAGGTACAAAGAGAATGCTGCAATGAGGTAGCACATAAAATACCTTCAAAAGGAGAGGGTACTTGCATATCCTTTGTATTGGCGTCACTAAATATCCTTCCAGAGGAACCTCTGTATTCTTTCGTCCTCCAAGCAGCATGCAGTTCTGGGGTGAAAATAAATATAATTAAGTATGTTTTTCAAACCTGAGGCTATGAAACTTTCTTCTATCATGAAATTTTATGCTGAAAAGTTGTGGAAGCATGTGTCCTTATATACCTTCTTTCTATAAGAAGAGTATACCGTTTTCAGTCACAGTAACATTTATAGAGAGTCAGAAAGCAGTATGTTGGCCTTTCTTGCTGGTTACAGAATCCAAAATGTATTTTTAATCTGTACCTCAAAAATTAGTTCACATATATTCTCCTAAGTATGAAGTCTGAGAAAAAAGGTAAAAATAGAAATAGAGAGATAGAGACAGAGATAGAGATAAGAGATAGATGGATAGAGGGAAGAATAGATAGATAGATTGGTTTTGGTTAAAAGAAAGGTACATTGTGTTGTGGAAGAGCAGGCATAAAGACAACTGAGTTCTAACTACCAGTCCAGTATCTGCCATTGACTAGTGATACAACCTGGGCTGAATTCAGAATTCCAGTTTTCCACTCCATAAAATTGGTGAGGCTTAACCAAGCAATCTCAAAGTCACTTTTTGCCATCATGCTTCACTAAAGACATCAGGCAACAAGTATCAGGGAAGAAGGACAGGCAGGAGCCCCATAGAGGCAAAACTGAGTGGCAAAATCTCAAGATCAGGAATTACAGTGAGAGGAAACTGAACCACTTCCACTAACCATAAAGTGGTGGTAAAGAGAAAACTGACCCATAAATAAAGGCTTCATCCTCCTAAACAGCAATGCAAAGAAGCAGACTTATTTCTACAGTGCCTCTCAGAGTGACTGCTGTAGGAGTACTAAAATATCTAATGAAGGGAGGAAAGGACTCTCAAATGCCACACTGATAAGTTAGCACTTCACCTAACCACTCTTTTAAAATACCAGTATTGTTCCAGATCCATTAGGAGGAGGAGCCAAGTGCTGAGCAGGAAAGGGTGCAAAAGGAAGACCCATGGTGCAACGCCATTCTGCACTGTCTTCAGCAGCTCTGCTTTAGCCCCAATTTATCTATCCAAGTCAACAAAGCCTTAGTCATGGAGGGAACTTCACGCAAACACCTCAGAAGCCACAGTATCAGGTGCACATTCCTTCACAGTGTGTTCTTTCAGGGGTCTATGCCTTTTGCCTCCTCAGGTTATCAAAATGTTCTTTCAAGCTATATATGGTATTTCCCTCAAAAAAATCCTTTAAAACACAATTATCTACATCCATTAATATTTCCATGGATGATGCAATATTAGCATGCCTATAAATGGGGCCACCTCCTTTCCTAGCTCTAAAATGAAGACTCCTCAAAGAACTCACATAGAGATTTGAGCCATTTCATTTCCTTGTATTGTTTCAATTGAGTCTCTTCATGATACCAGATGTTGATCACCACTTTAAACTGCCTTAGGGAAGCCAACTCTCTCCTTATATGTGCATAAAGAATACACTTCCTAAAGAAGCTTTTGGAGATGTCACTGATCATAAAAACTTACTAAAGTGGCAGCATAACAAGGACCCGAAATAATGCTATCATCTCCCAAAACCTGGAAATTCTTAATGTTTTCCAAAGGATAAGTGTTATTGCCCCCATTTTATGAATATGAAAAATGATACCAGAGATAACGATAAATGTCCTGAAGTCATCTGGATAATATGTGGCCAGTTAGTGGGAGGAGAACTACAGAGGCAGGTTCTGTCTACTAGAGCATGCTGTAGGATCACCTAAACCTAGTATTCTTGGCTGGTGACTTTTTCAGTGGGACTTCACACAAGTCGGTAGGCAAACATGAATAAGTGAACCCCAAGCCAACATTGCTGGGAACAGAATGCATTACATAAGTCAGCTGAATTCTTAACTTTGGAAAGAGCTTAAACCTTTCATCAGGATAAGGGCTTGTTTCGGCCCTGGCAGAAGAGATCAGGAAATGCTCTTCCTAAAAAACAACTGTAATACAGGGGAAAATTGTCAAAAATACCAACTTCACAGCTCTGGAAATCAGCTATCAAATGACAAATTGAGAAGTGTTTTATTCATGAAAACTGCTGAACTTCAGGAAAGCACAGCGGAAGTCCATGGCATACCTGCCTGGGCCAATCTCATTCCCCTCTGTCCCCCAGCCTCCCCAGCTCACCCTGCATGGGGATGGTCTCAAGGTGGTACCATCACAGTAATACGGTTCCTAAAAATCTTGCCGCTCAAGAGGGCTGCAGCAGGGTGTAAAGAGCAGAAATCCTTTCCCCAGGAGTGCTGTCAATAAAATCAGCACATTCCATAAGAAAAACAGGAAATGCTTACAACACTAGCCTGAGATTACAGGGTTTAGGGAAGGGGTCAGACTAGCAGATTAGCCAGAAATTTAACAGAGATAACCTAGAGAGCTACAGATGGCTTAGAGAAACTGCATTTACCTCTGGCTCACTGGGAAGCTGTGCACATACAGGAAACCAGGAGGGCTCCATAGGAAGAGAAACCTGAGTCAGTTTGCAAGCCAAATGACTTTTCAATGTTCCTTCACCCACACTCATGCTGAGACCCACAGATGAGACTGTTAGTGATGTCTGAGTGCCTCTGATAAATCACTGACTGACCATTAAGTTAAGCAGTCACAGGAAGGATATCTAAAAAGCAAGTCTAGATTATAAAAATAAACTGATCGGGGATATCACCAACTGAGACAAATTCTCAGATTAAGTCTCAGCAAGTTACTAAAAACAAAACAGAATAAGCTCACAAAAAAACACGGACCAATTTGAGGTAGAAAATATAGAATCTAAGGAGCGTGGTGGCACAACCGGTAATTCCAGTGACTGGAGAGGCAGAGGCAAAAGAATCACAGGGTGGAGGTCAGAGGCAGCCTGCACAACCTAGCCAGACCCTGCTGCAAAATTTTTAAAAAGGGTGGGGGCTGGGGTGCAGATCAGTGGTAGAGCGCCTGAAAAGTATGCATGAAGTCCAGGTTCAGCCCTCTCGTATCAAGAAAGAAGGAAAGAGAAGAAAGAAAGAAAGAAAGAAAGAAAGAAAGAAAGAAAGAAAGAGAGAGAGAGAGAGAGAGAGAGAGAGAGAGAAAGAAAGAGAGAGAGAGAAAGAAAGAGAGAGAGAGAGACTAAGGGAGGGAAAGTGGGAGGGAGGGAAAGAAAAGAAAAGAAAAGAAAAGAAAAGAAAAGAAGGAGGGAGGGAGGGAGGGAGGAAGGAAGGAAGGGAAGGAAGGAAGGAAGGAAGAAAGGAAGGAAGGAAGGAAAAGAAAAGAAAGAGAGGGAGAGAGAGAGAGAGAGAAAGAAGGAAGGAAGGAAGGAGAGAGAGAGAGAGAGAGAGAAAGAAAAGGAGGGACGGAGGGAGGGAGGAAATATAAAATGTAGAGTTATTATAGTAAGTGATCTTAAGTATCTGGTTTTTAATTGAAAAATTATGAGATATGCAAACTCAAACATACTCATAAAAACTCTGAATGTACCCAGATGTTGCAGTAAGCAATTCAAAGAACTTTTAAATTCTGCTTAAGGAACTGAAGGATAATATGCTGACAATGAATAAACGAATAGGAAATCTCAATCTTAAAATAGCTATACAGGCAAACAAAATAGGCAAGAGATAAAAAAGATAATTCACTAGGTAGGCTAAAAAGCAGATTCAAGGTGGCATAAAAAACGACTTAACTATTTTGAAGATAAATCAATGGAAATTATTCAAACCGAAGAACAAGGAAAAAAGATTATAGAAAGATGAAAAGAGCACAAGGAACCAAGAGGAATCGTGCTTACAAAGCACAAGTGTAATGGAGTCACTAAAGACAGAAGGATCAGATAAATATTTTTTTAAATAATGTCTAAAACTTTCCCAATTTGTGTTTTGTTTTGTTTTGCTTTGAGATGGGGTCTCAATGTCTTACTATGTTACCCATGTCTCAAACTCCTTAGCTCAAGTGATCCTTCTACCTTTCTGAGCATCTGGAATGACAGGCACATGCCACTCTGCCTGACCAAAACTTCTCAAATTTGATGGAAATCAAAAAGCTCATCTACAATTTAAAGAAAAAACAAAATTATGTCCACATCTAACCACATCATGGTTGAACTATTGCAAGACAAAGGGAAAATATTTAAAGAAGCAAAAGAAAAATGAAGTATTATGTAAAATATAAAAACAGTATAATTAACAGATGCAGTCTCTTCAGAAACAATGGAAGCTCTAAGCAAGTGAAATGACATTCAAATTGCTGAAAGGAAAAAAACACCTAGGATCAAGAGTTCTAGATCCGCCAGGGCACTGGGGTGCACTGTGGTGCTTGTAAACCCAAAGACTCAGGAGGCTGAGGCAAAAGGAGTGCCAGTTGTAGGCCAGAGGCAGCCTGTGAAACTTAGCAAGACCTTGTCTCAAAATAAAAAACAAAAAAGGGATTGAGAGTACAGGTCAGTGGTGGAGCACTTGCCTATGATGTGCAAGGCCCTGGGTTCAAACCCTCCAGTAAGGAAAAAAAAAAATTCTATATCCAACAAAACTATCCTTCAAAAAATGAAGGCAAAGTAATTTCCAAATAAACACACAGACTCAGTGAAGTAGTTGCTAGTATAAATGACTTCAAGAAATACTACAGATGTTATTCAGAAAGAAAGGCTATCACATCATAGTCAAATGCACTAGAAAAAATAAAAGTTCAGAATCAGTAAATATGTAGGTAGGGCTGGGATTTAGCTCAGTTGGTACAGTGCTGCACTGCAGTCTCTGAGGTCCCGAGTTCAATTCCCAGCACCGCAAAAATGGGAGAAGGGCCTGGCAATCCATCCCCAAGGCAATCCCAAAAAAACATTCAGCCACTGAAAACCCTATGAGGGTCGCTATGAGTCGGATACCAACTCGACGGCATCTAACAACAACAACAACAAATATGTAGGTAAATATAAAATACTGTAGAAAAATCGAGAAAGCAGAATTATAATACTTTCTTGTAGGATTCATAACCTGTATAATATAGCAATAATAGCATAATGGAAGAAAAAAGGAAATGGAACATTTTCCATTTGTGCCCAGGATATATTATAGCAAAATTTCTCCTATATTTTACTTGAATTAAGTCAGTATTAACCTAAAATGAACTTGATAAGTTAAGATACATATTGTAGTTTCCAGAACAATCATTTTTAAAAGTCTAAAAAGTACTGTTTACAAAAAAATCACAGAGGAATTAAAATGATATACTAAAAATACTCATTTGACACAAAGGTAGGCAGAAAAACAGGAGTACAGGAATAAAACAGTGATATATATATAGGGTGAAAAAAATGACAAAAGAGTACATATAAATACAATCAGGGCTTCAAATCCAAACCCAAAGCAGAGCCCTAAACCCATTCCAGTTCAAGCATTTTTAAAAATTTTTCTGAACACACACCTAAAACCAAACCCAGTGAAAATTGGTTTTGAGCTCAGATTTTTGGGGTTTTTTTAATTTAAAAATTGAAAACAGAAATATGAAGAAATATATTCATCCAGCCATATATAGGATTAATTTTTTTAATCTGAACCTAGACCAAACCAGAACCCTCTACATTTCAACATTTTGAAGCTAACCCAATCATGAACCCAATTTTTCACAGGTTTGAAGCCTTGAATAGAACCATATTAATAATTACATTAAAGGTAAACAAACTAAACACTCTAATCAAAAGGTAGAGATTGTTAGACTAGCTTAAGAAAAGCAAGATCCAATATATATTCTCTTCTAGAAATATTTCAAAGGTCATCAATAATTTCTAAGTAAAATAAAGGATAAAGATAATAACAGGAAAAATAGACTCTAGTAGAAGAAAGAACACCTGGGACAAAGTGACATTTCATAATAATAAACAGAAATATGAATGTATATGTATATAACAAAAGAGCCCCAAAA
>VMDO01033283.1:0-18258 GCA_007922755.1 Pedetes capensis
AAAATTAAGGTTAAGACTTAAGGGAAAAATAATTAAAACAAAGACACATATATAGTTTAAGAAAAAGAGAAGGAGAATAGAAAGAGGGAAGGGAGTAAAGGAAGAAAGGAAATAAAATAGGAAGGAAAAAGAGAAAAAAGAAAAGTCTCACGCATACACAGTCCCACACACATATAAAAACACTTGTAATCAGGTGCTGTGGTGCACTCCTGCAATTCCAGCGGCTTGGGGGTCAGAGGCAGGAGGATCGAGGAGGATCGCAAGCCCAAGTTATGCACAACCCAGTGAGACCCTGTCTCAAAAAGCAAAAAATATGGTCCCAGGGTGCAGCGTGGTGGTCCAGCACCTACAAAGCAAGAAGGTACAGGACCCTGGGTTCAAACCCCCATACAAAAAAAAAAAAAAAATCCAGACCTCACGCATACACGCTCCCACATACATATAAAAACACTTGTAGTCAGGTGCAGTGGTGCATGCCTGGAATCCCAGTACTTGGGGGTCAGAGGCAGGAAGATTGGAAACCCGAGATCTGCGCAACCCAGTGAAACCCTGTTTCAAAAAGCAAAAAATATGGGCTGGGAGTGCAGCGCGGCAATCTAGCACCACAAAGCAAGCAGGCACAAGACCCTGGATTCAAATCCCCATACAAAAGGAAAAAAAAAAAAGAAAAGAAAAGAAAGAAAAGAAAAAAATCCTTGTATGTTCTTGCAGGTGGAATCTGCACTGTGGACACCCAGTTCCACCGGGTGAAGTCGATACTACAGGAAGCAATGCTTCCTGCAGAACTCAGGGTGGCAGTGTTTTCACACAATCTGCAGGAGCAGTCTGTCTTAGTGTTGGGTAGATAATGGCAGACCGCCCCACAATGTCCTGGGTTTAAGTGGGACATCGAGTGGCCAAAGAGACTGTTCCACGAAATATTCTGTGTCTGTTGTATTGTTCGAGAGGCAGTGGAACCTGTGGGGTCCTCCCTGGAGTTCTCTCTGTCCCACGTAGTTAGGGCGCCAATTCCCCAAATCAGAGATTTCTGCCCCAAAACCTACAGCATGGAGGGAATATGGCTGCTATCATGGATTTTTTATTGCAGGGCTTTCCACCCACTTGGGAGAACACTTGGGAGGACCATATCCTCTTGTGGGTGGGATGATATCCAACCACCCCAGAGAGAATCTACAGCAGGTCTGTCCATGCACAGTGACCGCGCTTGAAACTGCTCTGATTGTGACTAATTGTGCCTCTAGGCTCTGCCAAAAAGGAGCACTCTGTCTGCATGGGGCTGAGTTGCCTCCACAAACCCCAGATTTCTCCAGTGCAGTGGAATGACTTAAGATGACCTCTGGTGTGTCTGGGATCTGGGTGTATGTGTGTCTGTACGTCTGTGGAGATCATGTCTGCACACTTGCCCTGCCACAAGAGGAGGGAGGGAGCTGCGTCTTAGCTCTAGACGCATACCACTGGCACCAGTTTCCCTGTTCCCTCTACAGCCACTAGGGATGGTGATTCCATGTGCCACCTCAAACTGACTCACCCGGAATTTGTAGTTTGTGTCCCGCAGGCAGGGTGAGAGTCTGTTGCCAAGGTTGTACTCCATGTTGGGTCCGGCCCCCGTTGGTGCGTGTGATCGAAGTCCTCTCCAAGTCTCTGGGATTCTATCCACTGTCTGCGTGGTACAAAAATGGTGGCGGTCCCGCTACTGTCCTCTGTGTAGCTCCTCCGAAGCCAAATCCTCAATTTCAGTGTACGCGCAGTTTCATCCTCTGTCTCCCAAACTAAATTATCACTGTTCCTGTGTATTCAATGTGAGTGCCAAACCCCTAATCGAGGCTTCCCATTACTGTGGGGGAGAAGGCATGTGTTATCTGTCCGCCATCTTGACTCCACCCTGATTTAATTCTTTATATTTTATAATGTTGCTCCTTCTACAAATGCAATCAAGATCCCAATGTAGTGATCATGGTTCCAGTCAGATCATCTGGCCTCAAAAGTAAGCCATCATCACTTGCTCCCATCTTCTCAAAAGACTCATGGTTCAAGAGAGAAAGATCTTTCCCAGAAGTGTCCTCAGAAAGCTTTCTTTCCTGTTGCAAGCTGGAATCATTTGACCACTATTTATTATCTAGGGAAGAGAAATATCAGACTGTTCTCACCCAATCAAGATGCACACATCAGTTTGGGGAGAAACCCAAACTCTCCAGAAGCCAGGCCTAGCTGACCATTATGCATCAGGACCAGAGCAGTAAAGATAAAAAGTGTGCTGGGTAGGCAATCAAAGTATCAGAAAAACTCGGTCCTGCACTTCCTCTTTGCCCAGGGCTCACAGATCATTCCTCCACTAACTGGTTTAGGTCATTGCATGTCCACTTTTAAAGGAAAGTTTGAAGAGTCACATCAAATACCAATGAAAAGGAAATAAAAAAAAAGAAAAAGAAAAAGAAAAAACGGGCTAGAGGTGCGGTCCAGTGGCAGAGCATTTGCAATGTGTGAGGTCCTAGGTTCAACATTTAAGCACTGAAAACAACAACAACAAAAAGATATCCCAAGGCACTTATAGAAAAGGAATTAATTAAACAAAATCTTTTGGAAGTTATAGAAAGTCACATCACATTCATTCAAACTGTCCACACATGTTTTTGAAAAAGGAATAATTTAGTAAAGCAAATAGAAAATATACATGTCCAGAGATATTTTTGAAAAAGAATAAATTAGCAGGTAATTGTTGTTATTGTTACGTGCCCTTGAGTGAGTCATGTCTGACTCATCATGACCCTTATAGGGTTCTCAAAGGCTGATTGTTTCAGGATTGCCATGGGAGTGGATTGCCACGTCCTTCTCCCATGTTAGAGGTGCTGGGAATCAAATTCAGGACCTCAGAGACTGTAGAGCAGCACTCTACCCACTGAGCTAAATCCCAGCCCATGCAAGTAAAATTAACAGAGCAAATATAAAATATACGTGGGCATGTATTCATATACACATATATAGAAGCATATGTAAATTACATATATATAAATAAGTCAGTTCTAAATTTGAAATAGTACACCTACATACTGGATATGGTAAATACAAAATGAATGTCCTTTATTATAGCAGAAAGCCTTTAAAGATAATTATTAAAATTATATAAATCCACTTAATTAAGGGTATGGCCATTTAGTTTTGTATTAGATTATATACATGGACTATATGCTAATATATGCATGCACTGATACTTGTGTATGAGAAAGAGAGGCAGAGAAAAATACTTTTTAAAATATTTTTTAATCAGCTCCAGTCAGTTTTGGCAGTAGGACACTTTTCATGCTTGCTTCTCATACATTCATTATAATGTTCAAATTATTGATCCATTAGCTACAAAATAAAAGAGCCTTTGAAGCCCATCACTTTTATCATCCATTACCGCCTTCTTCCCTTATCACTGTCAACTCTGAACCAGTTAGTACCACTCATTCATTGAAGCCGTTAGCATGTGGCTTACCATCATTATCATCCTTCCTACCAATAACTTCTGTTAATGTGATTGGTGGTTTTAGCCACAAAAGCAAAGAGATAATCCAGTAACCTGAACTGGCATTTTCTTGACATTCCATTTCCGATGGTCTTTTCCCTCTCCACTCTCATTTTCTGATGCCCACCCTTCAAGTCTTATATTGGATCCTGTCCCATCTATAACTGCTCAGATTCTACAATATCTACTTGAAGTTACTGATTCTCCATTAGGAATATTGCTCTACATAAGCAACCAGTTTCTAAATAAGTTTATTGTCTTCTTTCTTAAAAATTTATTTCAAATATTTGTCTCCTTCTTCAAAATCTCCAACATTCTCCATGCCCAAGCACAATAATACCCATGACCGTGGCTAAAATTACATGATGCCAATAATATAAATATGCCTTTATCTTCACACCACCACAGTTCTGCCTGCCTGCATGTTTATGCATATTCTCATCCATTCACCCTGTTGAAACATGTGATGTTGTTAGGTGCCATGGTAGTTTTCTTTCTTTCTTTCTTTCTTTTTTAAAATTTTTGTGGTACTTGGGGATTGAACTCTGGGGTTTGCCCTTACTCAGCAAGTGCTCAATCACTGGGCCATACCCCCAGCCTATTTTCTATTTTTTAGTTTTGAGTCAGAGTCTCACTAAAGTATGCAGGCTGACTTTGGTCTCAAACTCACAATCCCCCTGCCTCTGCCTCCTGAGTTGTTGGGATTGTATGTATGTGCCACTGGACCCAGCAGAACGTTTCCTCTCTAATGGCAGGCTTTCTACACTGTTAGACTCAACTAGTTCAAGTAAAATGATGTATTATCTTCTTCCAATTCTGTATTATTTTGTATGAGTTCCTAAAAAATTAAATGACCATCTTCTTCTGTCACCCACTGATAAAGTTCTCTCCCTTTTGTCAGCACTTCAGCTGGCCAGGATAGTTTGCATGGTAGGGTGAACCTCATCATCTTCCCTTTAATAACTAGCCTTTAGTTGCTTTGCTTTGTCAGGTTATTTGTTGCAATTACCTATCCACTATTCTATCTAAGCATGGAAATACCTAACAATGCCCAGTGAATTTCTTGAGGTACAAGTATATACCACACAAACATCTAAACTCCTCATCAGATTCAGGATCCGATAACTCCAACACTATGATAAAACTCCTTTCTTGCCTGATGTTTAACTCATCATGGGACTCCAAAATTGCCAAGTAGAATTTTACCTACAGGGTAAATAGAACCTTTATTAATTTTAATTTTCTATGATCTATGTATTAGAACTGGCTCATCAAATCTATCAGGCCCAAAAGTTGGGGGAATAAGTCACATATTCCCTTGACCTCTTGGTTTTTGATCCACATAATCTACCCAAGGGGGACACAGAAGCATATGTAAGACACAATTTCAGTGATTATATTACATTTTATCATGGATGAACACTCACCAACTCCACCTCCCAACATCCTAAAGGAATCCTAAAGGCATCCTAAAGGCCCATGCAATTCAGCCAATCTAAAACCTCCTTCTGTGACACTGTGATTTCTCCTTTATGCTTTTATTGATCAAACTAAGGACAGTGGTCTACTACAATCCACCCCCATTCCCTAAATCAGGGAGTAGTCTCTAGTTAACAATGATGTGAGTATCAAGGAACTGTCTAGCTTATCTTTACTCCTTTAGGGTTGTACAACTTCTTCTCCAGACCACTTTGTTTCTGATATTCCAAACTTACTTCTTCTGATTCCTGACCAAACAGAGAATCCACTCTCTATAGTCCAGAAGGCTATGTATATCCAACCCCAGGCCCTTCCTTCATCTTTCGAAACTGAGTAATAAGATGCATTACCTGTATGTCTGCCTGCACTCCCATGGGAAGGATTTATTCTTAACTTTTTCCTTGGAACTATCTTGGATAGGAGTATGTTGCATCAGAGATGCATTTTTGATTTGTGGGAAATCTGTGAATCAGGGCTGAGATTGTCTTTCTCTTTCAGCTTATTTCAGGGAACCCTCCTTAAGACTGCAGGTGTTAAGAATAGGAATCTGTCTAGCAATGACCACACAGGTGAATTACACATTGGCAGAAGATAGAACCTCAGCTCCTGTGTCCTTGAAAGTTGTAACAATTTCTCCTGATTTTTCTGGGATGCAGCTTTGATGTGATTTACTGTTTTATTTAAGACTGAGGACCAATTTTAAGGATTTGTATCTGGCCAACCTCCTATGTGGCTTTCCATTAAAGTTCATGGGAAGAATGTAAAGTTTCCCCCACCTGTTAATTATTTCTGTCCCAATTTTACACTGGGGACCAGGAAAATAATTACAAGTATGTATACAGACCCCTTGAATTCATTTGAGATAGACTTAAGATAGCCTTCAATATGTTACCTGACTCCATAAGTTTTCACACCAACAATAAGATCCAACAGTGTTGGAGAAGCACTCGTGACAGTGTTAACCAGATTCTTTTTCCATCAGCCCTTCAAGATCTAGGTAATTCTTTATCCCTAGAATAAATTTACTCTGCTAAATGTCTAAAGATAGTTTTTGTGGAAAGGGAGGCTACACAGAGGGATGATTTATTTCACATACTTAGAGTAGAATTAATTGCAAGACCCTTTCCTCAAAGGAAATGAGAACCCCTTCAATCAGTGGGCTCTAGGCTTGAGAACTTTCTCAGGTCTGGGAGAGAGTTCAAATGGCAATTTTCCATTGTGGTTATTAGCATTCTTGTCCCCAGGTCTTTGTTGCTTTTGCTTATACAGTTTGAGCAATACTCTCACCAGTTTCTCATTTTTCTCACCACTGGACACTGAATCTTAAACCAAATTAGACTTCTGCAAGCATGGTGGCCTGTGGAAGTGTGGAAAAGAGAGTTAGAAAGAGGAAGCAGCTTGGACAAAGACCTAGAATTGAATGGATGGATGGTGAGTTCTGTGAGTTGAATATGCAGAGCATTGATATGTGTTTAGACTTGAAGATATAAACAAATAAGAGAAGTGCAACTGTAAACAGAGAACAGGAAGAGAAAAGGTGGATTTAACTCTAATCTGTAGCCTGGCAGATACATCCTCAGCAGCAGCCAGGAGCAGGTTGCTAAGTCTGGATACATCTAGGTCCAATCGCTTTTCTAAGGAATATTAAGAAGCAATTCTGAGACAAGATAGTGGCTCTCAATGCCCTGCTAGATCTCAGCAAGTACCCTGTGGTAAAAGGCATTTGCTGATAGTGTAAACTTGATAAAACAAAATCAAGAAATTCAATATGAAGTTCACTGCTGTTCAGATCTTTCACATGCAAAAGTGCTGAAGTCTTCTCAAAAAGGGCTGTTGTAAGCAGTACTCCTACAAACTTACCTCATCTTTTTTCAATCATCTTATTTTAAGTGAAACAACTATTTCTAGAACTCATTACACTCTTGTTTTGAGGAGTACTTTGATGGTCACGGCTTGGTGAAAACCTGGGTTGAATTGTCTTCAATTAAGATTGGGGCAGGAGGGGATAGCCACAGGTCATGTTAGCGGGGTAGACCAAGTGAACCCAGGTTACCTTTCCTGCACTTCCATTCTGCAGAATACTACAACTAAGTTCTGCTTCTTCTGTAAGGCATCCTTGTTATGGAGCCTTCACTGGTGATTCAGTCCTTAGCCTAAACAACAGTTATACTATGTCCCATACTATGTGCATATTTTATTCTTTCATTGAATGTTGTTTTCTAGAGTCTCCTGTCTCTTGCCTTGATGTCAAAGTGTTTGGCCCTTTGAAGCCCTAGATATTATCTTCGGTGGCCAGACATAAATAGTTGTATATGGCTTTCATTTACAGAGTGAATTTTCGAGTAAACATTGTCAGTAGTTCTCAGAAAAATGGTTCCAGGTGCACTGTTCATTTTCTCTGTTCTCAACTTGTGATTTTTTTTAAATCTACTTTTGTCCCCAGAGTTTTTCAAGAATCATAGTAATACTCTCCCCTAGGCGGCAATGCCCATACAGTGGCTTGTTTTAATATCTAGCAATTTCACTAGCAAAGTGGCCAAGTTCTCTTATTTCCCCAAATCTCACCCTGGGGAACTGGCACAGGACTATGTTCTCATCATTGGATTCTTTCGGCTACAAATCAAATCTAGAAGGTGCCTTTCACTCAGTGGGGCCTGGGGACAGGGATCCCACTGAGACCATCATAATGACAACAGTGTGTTTCACATAAACACTTTACTGTATTTCAATTTCCCTAAGATTTTATATTTGGATGTCTCTTCACACATAGCAGACTGCACATAGTTCACAAAATGTGTCCATGGACCCCAAACTCCAGCAGACCTGAGTCCAATTCCAGCTCTTCCATTTGCTACCTTAGTGACCTCAACAAGGCCCTTAGCTTCTCCCAGCACCATGTCTCTAATCTATTAAAGTCAGTGTAACTTTACAGGATTGACATGTATATTCAGTGAATATTCTGTGACAGAGAGTGAATTGTGTACATACTCAATGAGCCCATGAAGTGCTCAGTGCAGACCTGAATAAAAACACAAGGCATGTTGGGAACTTTTATTATCACTATCACCATTTAGGAAATATGTGTTCAGGAAAGCTTTCTATACCAATACATTTTTTATACCCAAAGATGATAATCACTGTGTTATTTGTAAAATTAAATAATAAGTAAAAATATAAATGAGTAACGTTAGATTGAAAAACATACATAAGGAGATAGTATATTTTAAAATTAAGCTTATTAAGTTCTTTGAAATAGCATGCAAATGTAATTTTGTTTTAGATTTAGACAAACAAAACAAGATAAGATTTAATATGCCGTATGATGTTAATGAGGTAAGAACAAGTTCTTACACATACAAAAATGGTAGGTAGAAGCTGATGGCAATGTTTAGGGTAAAGGCTCATGGCCTGGTGGCTTGGTTGACAAAGCTTCTGAAGAGAAGCACAGAGGTGGCTAACGAGGATTTGCATTTCAACATGAGGGTACACAGTCTGGGGTTTAGCTCAGTTGATAGAGTGCTGTTCTGCACTCTCTGAGTACCCAGATTTGCTCCCCAGCACAAAAAAAAAAAAATGGGAGAAGGATGTGGCAATTCACTGACAACATGTCTAAAATACATAAGACACAGCCTAGACATCCTTGCTTCCAAGGAGCACTTGGGTTGCACTTCTTCTAGGACAGATCTGATGATTTTTTTGACAGTCCATGGTATATTCAACATTAGTCACCAGTACCATAGTTCAAAATCATCAATTCTTCTCCTGTCTCCCTTATTCAGTGTTCAACTTTTACAACCATATGATTTAACTGAAAATATGTGGTGAGTCAGGTGCACCTTCATCTTCAATGTGACATCTTGTCAATACTTGAAAGAGGTTTTTTGCGACAGTTTTTCCCCATGCAATGTGTCTTTTGATTTTTTGACTGCTGCTTCCATGGGTGTTGATTAAAGAACTAAGTAAAGCAACATCTTGGACAACCTCAATCTTTTCTCCACTTATCATGAAGTTGCATACTGACCCAGTTGTAAGGAATTTTGTTTTCTTGATGTTGAGGTGAAACCCATGCTGAAGGCTGTGTTCTTTGATCTTCATCAGTAAATATTTCAAATCCTTTTCTCGTTCAGCAAGCAGAGTTGTGTCCTCTGCATAATGCGGGTTGTTAATGAGTCTTCCTCCAAACCTGATGTTGCATTTGTCTTTATAAAGTCCAACTTCTCAGATTATTTGCTCAGCATAGAGTGAAAGGATATAGCCCTAATGCACACCTTTCCTGACATTAAACCAGGCAGTGTTTCCTGTTTTATTCAAATGACTTCCTCCTTGTCCATGTAGAGATTCCTCAAGAGTACAATTAAGTGCTCTGGTATTCCCATTCTTCTCAGTGTTAACCATACTTTATTATAATTCACATAGTCATATGCCTTTGAATAATCAATAAAACAGATAGACACCTTTCTGGTATGCTCTTCTTTCAGCTAATATCCATCTGACATGAGCAATGATGTTCTTGTTTTCATACACTCTTAGGAATCTGGCTTGATTTTCTGGCAGTTCTCTGTCCACATACTGCTGTAGTCACTTTTGAATGATCTTTAGCAAAATTTTACACATGTGTGATACTGATGATATCATTCAATGATTTCCACATTTGATTGGATCCCCTTTTTTGGGAATAGGTACAAATATGGATCTCTTCCAGTCATTTGTCCAGGTAGCTGTTTTCCAAATCTTTTGGCATAAACCTGTTAGCACTTCCTCACCTGCATCTGTCTGTTGAAACATCTCAATTACTATTCCATTAATTGCTGGAGCCTCATGTTTCCTCAGTTCCCTCAAGGGCCATCATGTAACATTTTGAAATATGTGTACTAGAAGAAATGGCTATATCAGGCAAATTAACATATGTATTACTTCAAATACTTAACATTTTTCAGGGGCTTAGAATACTAAAAATCTATTATTTTAGCAATTTTCAGTACATTCAATACATTGTTATTAATTGTAGTCACCATGTTTTACAATAGAGCCCTCAAACTTGTTCCTCCAAGTGAAATCATATATTCTTTGACCACAGCAACTAATACTTTTAGGGCTAGGATTTGCAGATGGCTATCTTGGGTTCTAAAACTCTTGTTATTATTTCTTTGGGACTATCAGACTATAATAATTTTAGCATAAGTAAGTAGGAGAGAAGAGGAGATATTGTTGTTGTTGTTGTTGTTGTTAGGTGCCGTTGAGTCGGTATCTGACTCATAGCGACCCTCTGTACAACAGGGGAAACATTATTGTCAGTGCTTCTCTGCTGTTCATATGGTTTTCAATGGCAGATTGATTTTTTGGGAGGGTGTTGCCAGGTCCTTCTCCCAAGCCTACAGCTTCTGGTGTTCCCAGGTGGTCTCCCATCCAGGTACTAACCAGGCCCAACCCTGCTTAGCTTCCGAGATCTGACGGGATCAGATGCCACAGGGCTACAGCTGCAGGCTGAGGAGATATTACTCATCTGAAATAGGTACTGAAGGAGACTCACTACAAAACAAAGTAGGTATTGGGAATGACATGCTTCCTTATCTACTGTTTCTTCCTACATCATTTTGTATCTCCTCTTGCTGCATTCTAGCTTCTACCTCTTGCCTGAGTGAGCTTCCCGGAAGAAGCAAACAAGGGTCTGTGAGTCCACCATCCTGCTCTAAGATTTCCTCATTACTTAAAGGGAAGGGAGCATTCCATAGAGCAGTGTTTAGTATTCCCTCACTGTGGTCTGACCTGACACTCAGCCCAGCATTAACTTGCATAATGCTTAGACTAACATATTCCCCTCTGGGCTGATGTTCCTCCAGCTTTCCTTGCTTACATACTGTGACCCACAACTGTATTTTCCCTTTCATAAGGCTTTTACCTGTGACATCTTCCACACTCACCTCCCTTTGCACACATGCCCATCCTCTATAATCACTGACGGAGTAAATTTTACTCAAATGATCCCTGTTAGTTCTTCCCTATAAAAAATAGAGCTGGGATCCCATGCAGCCTGATGTGCCCATGGTGAGGGGAGATAATCTTCTATTGTAAGCAGCTTGTCAGCTCGAATGGCAGAAATATGGCTAGAAGCATCCCAGAAACCCAGCAGGATGGAAAATGCATAGATGAATTTTATTACGTTGTTGAATACCTCAAACAGCAGTTGTTAGTTAATGCATTTTGCTTATAAGATGATATATAATGATATAGAAATCCCTGTTAATTAATTTCATAAATCTGTTAATTCATATATATGTTTTTACTGTATAAACTTTATTAGTATGTTTGTGTTAATATGGTTTATAGCTTATAGACATGAATAATACATTATTTTAATTTTAACCTTGTTTTAGTGCTATTAAAATATTTTTCTCTGGGGGATATATCATAATAAGAATGAGTCTTTATATTTGTAGAGTTTTTACATAAAAAAATTAGAATATTATTTTGTTCAATGCAAAGCACTGCTTGGAAGAATTTATGATAGTGAGAAAATGAAGTTCAGGGAAATTGTGACCTTTTTCATGTTCCATGGCATCCAAGAAGACCCAAATTTCAAATATTGGGAAAACAGTCCCATTCAGTTGTTCATAATTTTTAAAATACATATTTTAAAGTAGACGATTTAAAAATTAAAGCTCTGAGTGATTTTTCAGCCTATTCCTTGGGAGAGGGAGGCAAAGACTGAAGCTCCCTTTCTTGTCTATTGAATTTTGAGTTTATTTTCTTTATTCTAACTTACATAAAAAAGAGAAAATTCTTCTTTCTTGATTGCCTTTCTTGTAAGTGAAAGACCATTCTTTTTTGGCAGATTTTTCTTTCTGATAACTATTATTTGCTTTTGATAATATTCTTAGTTATATTTATATTCTTAAAAGCCTAGTTCACCAGCAACTGCAAATAACGTCATCATTCACAATATTGCTTTCACCAAGTGCAAAATATTGGCAATGGCTTGGCTGAAACATTGATTGTAGTTCTTTGGAAAATCATGATATTTCCTCTGAGATTCACTATTTGTCATAACTGTATTTTTAGCCAAGAATAATGAATAACTGATAAAATGAAATATGGTAGGAAATAATTGGCAAATGGAGAGCATTTTGCAGAAATCACTCAAAGTATTTTGAATTTCATTTCTAGTCATGGTTTATTTAACACTAGCTGAGCGTTCACAGTCATGCACAAAAGATTGATGGTCTTTTAGAGCAATTCCTAAGTGTAATATTATGTCTTAGAGAATTATGCCTCTCTCTTTAAGGGTGCTGAGAAAGATGTTAGGAGACATCAATAACAATTCAAGAATTACTAACCATCTGCATTCTGTAAATCAAGTAGACAGAGGGTTTCCCCATGTACCTCCTCAAGGAATTACAGGATCCTACAAGACATTCGCTGAAGTGTTTGTGCAACTGTATAGCTTGTTATTGAATGGTAATGAATTTGTGAATATTCCTATATGTCCCAAGAAGGAGAATAAAATTGAATAACACCAGCATCTATGCTGGGGAAAATTTATAAGTTTGGTGTTGGTGTCAATGATTTAGTTGGTGTTTCCTGAGGATCACATTAGCCACCCAAAGGGAAGTCATCAGTATTCTGTCTATGGAGCATAGTCCCAAATACTTCTCTGGCCTAAAAAAAATTATGAGGCTTTCTCAGTACATATATTACCTCCAGGAAAGAATTTTGTGACTGGGAAGCTTGAGAGGTTGATCTTCCTTCCTTCCTTCCTTCCCTCCTGCCTTCCTTCTTTACTTTTTTCTTTGCTTTATCTTTTCAGGGAGTATGATATTGCGGAACTAGTCTAAGTTTAGAGTCAGAGAACTTGATTTGAGTCCCAGATCTGGGACTCATTTTCTTTTAAACTGCAGGTGTTAGTTAGCCTCTCTCCCTCAGTTTTATCTTGAAGGTAAGAATAGCACCTTAAAGCAATGCTTACAACAGTGATATAGAAAAACTTCTCATTAAGAGTCAACCATTACAAGTAGGCCCCTTTACTCTTCTGAAACAGAGATCCCTTTTTTGTAAAATTTATTTGTGTGTATGTTTTAAGATGCTGTCGAGTTGATGTCTGACTCATGGGGACCCTATGTACAATAGACAAAACAGTATTGTTTGTGCTTCTCTGCCATTCACAGGGCTTTCAATGGCTGATTGTTTTCTGGGAGTGGGTTGCCAGGTCTTTCTCCTGGTGTTCCTCGGCAGTCTCCCATCCAAGTAGTAACCAGGCCTGACCCTGCTTAGCTTCTGAGATCTGATGGGATCTGATACCACAGTGGTATGGCTGCAGTCATACATAACACACACACACACACACACACACACACACACACACACACACACACCATTCTGAGCATACCTAGTTGCTACTACATCTATCAAAAAGGAAAGGAAACACACTATTTTGGTAAAACTGTTTTCTTTATCTTTTGCAGGGAGGGAATTTGATTTAGTGTATTGGATTCAGAAGATTTGTGAGTCTTGACTAAAAAATGAATTTACCTATGAATAAGACTCTTAGTCCATTTGAGATGCTATTTCAAACTTTTAAAATTATAACAATAACACTCATTTATCAGAGTCATTATGGAATGTCAAACAAGGTACTGTAAGCAACTGTACAGCTTTTAAGAATGGAAAGGGGATATTTTAACAGATTAGCTGTTAAAATCCCAGTTCCTAAGAGCCAAATAGGTTTGCATTTGTCTTCTCTTTAATCTGTTTCTGGAAAAAGTGCTTACTCTCTTATGCACTTAATTTGATATGACACTTTTCCCTAGTGAATTGCACTTACTGCTTCAGTTCTATTGCTTAGAGGAAGGCAAACTACAATTCAGCACTCAGGAATCTTTTCCAAAACTGGTGCCATGGCAGATGCCTATAATCCTAGTTATAAATAAAATTTATAAATTCATGGCCAGAGGTAGCCTGCATAACATAGCAAGACCCTGTCTCAAAATAAATAAAAGTAAATAAATAAAGTGGGATGAGGGTCCAGCTTAATCGTAGAACACTTTATAGCATGGACATGACCCTGAGTTCAACACCTCAGTGCTAAAAAAAATTAAAATTTCCAGACTGTTTCTTTGTTACTGTGGAAGACCAAAAGTAGAGGCCTCCTTTAAGCCTTCCTTCAAGGAAAGACAAGTCTAATGGAAGAAATAAATGTATCTCTGTCTCCGTGTCTTTCTCTGTCTCTGTCTCTCTGTCTCTGTCTTTGTCTCTCTCTCTCTCTAACGCACACACACACACACACACACGCAGACACACAAAAAATTAAGTAGAATAAGGTATATACTTTTCTAAAAAAAAGTTACAAGACTGGGCACAATTGCACAAGCCTATGATCCTGGTGACTCCAGAGGCAGAAGCAGGAGGATAGAAAGTTCAAGGCCAGAGACAGCCTGTGTAACATAGCAAGACCCTGTCTCATGTAAGAAAATAAAAAAAGTCTAGAGTGCAGCTCAGTAGTAGAGTGCTTGCCACGTCTCTGTGAGGCCCACGGTTCAGCCTCTTGTACCTCAAAAAAACTAAAATAATAAAAAAGATTACAGTTTGTTGAAAGTAGAGCTCAGAGGAGGAGAAAACGACAATATCTAGTAGGAGGCATGTATGAATACGATTACATTAAAATTCTGTGGTAAAGATGAATTACATTGCACCAAGTGGAAATGGAAGAGAGACCAGCAGCAGCCATAAGAAAACTGTGCTGAAAATGTTAGAAGGAGGTGATTGCGAAGGCCAAGAGAATGTATAAGATAGAGAGAAGCTTCCTTCTGACTAGAATTTTGTGAAAATTAGTGTAAATTGAGTAGGCCTAAAACTGGACAGACTTATGGAGCTGAGCTTTAGTCACAAGATATGGAAAAGGTGCAACCAATTTAAACATGAGAATGTGACATTATCAAAACTGTGTTTGACGTGATTTCTTATTCTTATTGACATTCTAACATCATCTTTGGAGTTGTTGCTGTTGTTGTTAGGTACCATTGAGTTGGATCCAACTAAGAGCGACCCTATGTATAAGAGGCCTGCAGCGGTAGCCCTGTGGCATCCGATCCAGTCAGATCTCGGAAGCTAAGCAGGGTCAGGCCTGGTTAGTACCTGGATGGGAGACCGCCTGGGAACACCAGAAGCTGTAGGCTTGGGAGAAGGACCTGGCAACCCCCTCCCCCCAAAAAAATCAATCTGCCATTGAAAACCCTTTGAACAGCAGAGAAGCACTGACAATAGTGTTTCCCCTGTTGTACAGAGGGTTGCTATGAGTCGGATACCGACTCGACGGCACCTAACAACAACAAAATGTATAAGAGAACAAAACATTAAACGACATTGTGCTATGCTCAGTATTAACTATTGTCATTGCTTCTCTGCTATTCGTAGGGTTTTCAGTGGCTGATTGTTTTTTGGGAGTGGGTTGCTGGGTCCTTCTCCCAAGATTACAGCACCTGATATTCCCAGGTGGTCTCCCATGCAAATATTAATGGGGCCTGACTCTGCTTAGCTTCCGAGACCTAAGGAGATTAATGCCAGGGAGGTATGGCTATAGACTACGAATTGTTAATGATGGTCAAGTAAGATTCAGCCTATCTGGGATCATTTTTATGTATATTTCTGCCAATGACCACCTATTCCTCTCACTCCAGGGCAGCAGCCCCAGACCCTGATGGGCCTGTCCTTCCCTAGGCTTCATCAGCATGCAGAATTTTCTATTTATCATACTTCTCACCAGGTTCTTCAGCTGCTCTCTGCACCACCCCTGGAGAAGGTCCTTAGCCACCTCATACCTTTACATCTCTCAGAACTCTGCAATGCCTGCCCAGAGCCGCTACAGGGGCCCTGCTGCCCACTCCCTTCTTTAGACCTAAAGCCTTCTCTGAAGCTCCAAAGCAGCAGGTGCCCTTTGAGAGGTGGGTGCTGATTAATTCGCATGTCTTTCCCCTAAAGTACAATGAGGTTCTTGCTGAAATGATGCATTTTTGATTCTTTCGTAAGTTCATTTTACTTTACTTTTTCCCCATCAGATACAATCTTATAGTTATGAGACATAATGTTGCTGACACTGAGCACATGGACAATCTAATTTGAACTGATTGATAACAAGCTTTGACCCCATAAAGTCTAATGTACCCATAGTAGGTTGTCCTTAAATCAGCAGGCATTTTGTTGTTATAATTTTCTGCTATACTTATTCATTTATTAAAAATACATTTAAGAGGGTAAGGGGGCACCTATATGAATAATGTACATCAAAATGTATATATATGTAAATGCCATGATGAAAAGCATGTCAGAATGAATCACATTAAGGTGTACATTAAAAATGTCCAATAAAAAATGTAAAAAAAAATAACATTAAACTGCAAACTTCTTGAGAAAAGAATACATTTAGTGAGAAGTATGATTATTGCAAAACATTTTACCCATGTTCTGCTCCTTGGTCTTCCTCTAAGTACATTTATGAACATAGACAAGTCATTTCAAATTTCTAGGCCTCAGTTTCCAGCAATGAACTGAAGAATTGCTTTCAAACATAGTAGATCTTTCAGCTCTACTATGCTACCATTTGCCTGCAGCCATAGCCCTGTGGCATCCGATCCCGTCAGATCTCGGAAGCTAAGCAGGGTCGGGCCTGGTTAGTACCTGGATGGGAGACTGCCTGGGAACACCAGAAGCTGTAGGCTTGGGAGAAGGACCTGGCAACCCCCTTCCAAAAGTCAATCTGCCATTGAAAACCCTATGAACAGCAGAGAAGCACTGACAATAGTGTTTCCCCTGTGGTTCAGAGGGTCGCTATGAGTTGGATACCGACTCGACGGCACCTAACAACAACAACAATGCTACCATTTACACTCTCCTGAGCATATTAAAGTGGTCTTGTGATTATCAGAATAAATATAAAAGCTTTTCAAATTTAGAGGAATGTAAAAATGTCTCCTTTCTGCATAACAGATTATGGGTTAATTGACCCATAGGAGCTGAGTATACATGAAATCACAGAGTCCACATTATTTTTTTGTATATCTCAATGAAAAATGCAGCCTGGACTTGAAATGAGTATAAGAATTCTTAACTGAGTCCCTTTATAAATGGGCATTCAAGAGGACTGCAGGAAGCTTATTCTATCATGAGTAATATGTGGGGAAATGTACTCAGCTTGTGGGAAGGTCCCTTTAGAGAAAGCTAACAGCAGGGACACATATTAACTTTAACTCTGGTCAGTCGTAGAGCCAAAGAATATCTAGCTTCCACACACACCAGTATCTTTTTCCGTATTGCAGAAAGTAGTGAGTGCAACATAGCAAAAAGACAGAAATAATATTCTCTAACATTTCCTGGAGAAGTATAAGGATTGAGAGGAATTCTTATTTTTAAGTAAAGAGAATTAGGTGAAGAACACTGTTCCCAATCTCTCTCTCTCTCCCTCTCTCTCTCTCTCTCTCTGTGTGTGTGTGTGTGTGTGTGTGTGTGTCTGTCTCTCTCTCACACACACAATCTGTTCTACAGAATGCATATAATATGGCTGGTTTTAAAAGAAATTATCAAAAATGTGCAGTTCTGTAGAACCAACAATCAGAAGATGTCATTGAGATTTAAGTCATAGATATTCACTTGCTACTTAAACCATTAATCTTCTGTTATAATTCTTACTTCATGAAATTTTTATTAAGACAAATCTAACAGGTTCAAAAGTGCATTCATTGTTTCCTCTTTGAGAACTCATGTATCTTCTAGAAGAAATATTGAGTGAATAAGCACCAAAGATAGAAAATTAGTTATTAGAATAATAAATCTTTCAATGCTCCTCTCAATCCCTAAACAAGTAAATAAATGTAGAGAACAGTGGTGTGAAATCTCCCTCTGCCCCTGGACAACACCTCCATGTATTTTTGTTACATGCTCCCTCTGTGACATATAATATTATTCTCTATCTTATCTGTATGTAAGTCCTCAGAGCTAAAGCCATCTTCTGCTTATTGATATATATCTCTTACACCTCACTTATGGTATTCCCCCACCCCTGAACTAAGTATAGTCATCCACTCAGCCTCTCTGTCTTGTATCTTTTTTATCTCTCTTCTCCTTCCTTATCCCATTGTTTGCATATTCTAGAGTCCTCTTTTAAGAACTCATCTTACTATATTCTAATTTTAGTTTGATTCTCAAAATTACTAATCTGTGTAGTACTGAAGTTAAGAGATACATAAACTTGAGGTACTCAATGCATATTTAACAAATAAATAAATAAT
>VMDO01033284.1:0-18122 GCA_007922755.1 Pedetes capensis
GAGTAGGATTTTTCCTTCTTGTAATTTTGAGTCAGCTCTCTCATATGAGTGAGAACATGTGTTGTTTCTCTTTCTGAGCTCGTGTTCATTCACTTAAAATAATTTTCTCTAATTCCATCCATTTTGCTGCGAATGACCCTATTTCATTTTTCTTGATTGCTGAATAGTATTCCATTGTGTATATATACCATAGTTTTTTATCCATTCTTCTGTTGAAGGGCACTTTGGTGGATTCCATATCCTTGCTATTGTGAAAAGCGCTGCATTGAACATGGAGATGCAGGTGTCTCTGTGGTATGATGGCTCATCTCCCTTTGGGTAAATTCCCAAGAGTGTTATAGCTGGGTCATATGGTAGATCTATTTTTAGTTTTTTGAATCATTACCTTTCTTAATTCCCTTGCTGATGGGGATCAAAACCAGGGCCTCACACAGAATCTAACATCGAGCTACATTTCCAGCCCTCGCAAATGACGTTTTGCATGCTATCCTCATAAAAGAAATACATAAACCAGGAGCGGTGGTGCACACCTGCAATCCCAGCGACTCAGGAGGCTGAATCCTGTGGATCTTGATTTGAGGTACTCAGGGGCTGAACCTAGGACCTGCTATGTACTTTGCAAATACTCTTCCACTGAGCTGCACTTCCATTCCATTTTCTTAAAACTTTTTATCTTGAGGAAGTGTCTCACAAAGTGACACAGGCTGCCGCTGGCCTCCAACTTGTGATCCTCCTGCCTCAGCCTCCTGCCTTGCTAGGATTACAGGCGTGCGCCACCACACCTGGCCACGATCATGATTTTGTGGCCAGAGGTAGCCTGTGCAACTTAGTGAGACCCTGTCTCTAGATAAAAAATTAAAAAGGGGTCTGAAGGTTCAGCTCGGTTGTGGAGAACTTTTGTAGCATGGGTAAGGTCTTGTGTTTACCACCATGGACTAACAAAAACAAAACAAAACCATAGACTTGGGTTTTGTGTCAGATGATCTCAAACCCACAATTGCAAAGTACAATGAGAACTGTGTTTATTCCTATAAGGAAAACATAAGCTCAAAGGACAAAAAAACAAAAAAAAACAAAAGAAACAGTGTACATAATATTAAATACTTAAAAGACTAACACACACACACACACAAGTCCACATGCACAGTATAGACAAAATGCCAGTATATTTTGTACAGATGACACAATTATTGGTGCAGACCAATAAAGAAATTGAAATAGAAAAAATATACTCAAAGAAATATATTTGCAATAGGAGGTTGCAATGAGAGGTAAAAGATACTACAAGTTATAGTAGGCATAAAATGAATGTTAATCAAAATGAAGAAAATAAAAGCTGGTATAAATCATAGATTACATGGTTAAAAAGGAAATTATTGAACTGGAAGACCAGGTAGAAGAATTTTTCCAGAAAGCATCTCTAAGAATAATAGAAAGAGAAGGACAATTCTTAGGAAGATAGATAAGCAAGGTAGACACTCCAACAATAGATAACATGGAAAGAAAGGAAGAAATGAAGAGAGAGAGAGAGAGAGAGAGAAAGAAAGAAAGAAAGAAAGAAAGAAAGAAAGAAAGGCAAAGAAAGGAAGAAAGGGAGGAAGGCACGGTGATAAATGAATTCACTCTCTGAATCTAAGGCTATAAAATCAGGTTAGTGCAAAGAATTAGATTGGAAAATCCGGGCTGATGTGTAGCTTAATAGTAACATGTGTGAGGTCTTGGGTTCCTACCCTGGCCCAAACTATCAATAAATAAATGAAATGTAATGCAAAATAAAACATCTATAATTTGTATCAGATTCCTCTCTAGGGCCCCACAGAAATGGAAACAGACTGTGACACTCGGATTTTAGTGATCCTAAGAAGAAAATCAGAATAAGCCTTGCCAGAATTTCTAGCCTAGATAATTTTAAGGTATCAAGCAAGTATTCTTTAAAGCCTCTACATTTGTATGAGTTAGTTTTGAAATCATTAGAATATTAATGCAGCAGAATATAGAAAGAGAAAATAAGAGAAACTCAACAGATATTTAGAAGCACAGATATACACTATGTTGTTGTTGTTGTTGTGTTGTTGTTAGGTGCCATGGAGTCGGTATCTGACTCATAGTGACCCTGCATACAACAGGGGAAACACTATTGTCAGTGCTTCTCTGCTGTTCATAGGGTTTTCAATGGCGGATTGATTTTTGGGAGTGGGTTGCTGGGTCCTTCTCCCAAGCCTGCAGCACCTGGTGTTCCCAGGTGGTCTCCCATCCGAGGACTAACCAGGCCCGACCCTGCTTAGCTTCTGAGATCTGATGGGATTGGATGCCAAAGGGCTACAGCTGCAGGTTGCAAACACTATATAATACATATATTTATATAATATGTGAAATTAATATGATAAAATTTGCAAATCAAGATCTAAATAAATGAGATTTTCAAGTAAATCAAAGAAATCACCAGGCCTAGGTGGTTTTATTGCCAATTCTCTCCTCTTTTAATAAACAAATCATTTGCATTTCTATATAAAATCTCCTAGAAAACAGAAATCAATGCCCTCTTACTTGTTATGTATAAGAGAACTACCTGGAAGAAGGGCGCATAGTCCACTCCCAAAGCGGTCCCCAAACAATCAGCCACTGAAAACTCTAAGAGAGTCACTGTGTGTTGGACATGATTTGATGACACCTAACAACAATAGCAACTCACATGTGGATAAATTCTTGTTGTTGTTAGGTGCCAATGAGTTGGGTCCAACAAATCAGCTGATGCTAATACCAGACAAGGTCAGCATCAATAAGGAAAATGGGAGCCTATCTTATTTTGTAAGAGATGCAAAAAACATGAAGAATATGATATGAAAATGTAAGTTATGTTCATCCTCAGAAAGACCAACTGTATAATTTGGTATATGAGCAAAGACAAATCAGGAATAATTCTAAAAGATGAGGGATCAGTGCTTGACTTTTGTTAGCAAATTCAGAAAATAATACTTCTTATTCTGAAAACAGTATTTTAGTAATATCTAACTCCAACTGTCACGCATAATGCTAAAGTATGAGAAGCTCAATATTTAAAGGGATTGTGAGTCAAATATACCTAAATCATTTCTAGTCAACATTGCATTTGGTCAAGTGAAGTTTATTAAGGAGCAACGGAAAATCATATACTCTTCTTGGAAGCATAAAAATGTCTGACACCCTTCACAAATTTTGGACATTAAAATGTATTTCTAAATTTGCACATAAACTGTAGAACAGAAAATCTATTTCTAGCCAGAGAAAGCTGTGCATTTTTTCAACAACAGACAAGCACAAAATATTCTGAGCTGCACTATTTACAGATGGTCAATCTAGACCAAATTTTCAGCATCAGCAACAGTAAATATGTGGTAAAACCATAGGATGGCATTCTACTTTTCAGCAAATAGAGAATAATGAATGTTTCCAGCAATGCCTTGGTTGAGCATGTAAAGGATACTATTCAATAATAAAAAGTCTTCAAGGTGAAGATGAATATGTAATGCTCTTATTTATAAAAGATCAAAACCAGAACTCACTTGATATGCTATTAAGATCACGCTGGTTATGTTAGTGTTATACAAGGAACGCTAAGGAAAAGAAGGAAATAATTAATGTGATGAAGAAAGGTTACCTACCCTTAGGGAGAGTCTGATGGGATGTAATTGAGGCAAGGAAGAGGGACAGATACAAAAGCGGTCATCATCCTCTAATTTTACTTCAGATCATGTATAGGAAGATGTTCATTTAATTATTTATGTGACATTCTCTAATAGAAAAAAATATTAAAGTTGTCCAAGAATGCTGGAAATACTGCTGCATAAAGCAGCTAGACATATAAAATAAAATATATCTTTCCTCTAATTTAATGTCGAATCTACCAGTTTAAAATACCTCATTATTGTTGTTGTTAGGTGCCATTGAGTCGGTATCCGACTCATAGCGACCCTCTGTACAACAGGGGAAACACTATTGTCAGTGCTTCTCTGCTGTTCATAGGGTTTTCAATGGCAGATTGATTTTTGGGAGGGGGTTGCCAGGTCCATCTCCCAAGCCTACAGCACATGGTGTTCCCAGGGGTCTCCCATCCAGGTACTAACCAGGTCTGAGCCTGCTTAGCTTCCGAGATCTGACGAGATCGGATGCCACAGGGCTACCGCTGCAGGCACCTCATTATTAACAGCTTCAAATTTTCTCATCCTAAGAAAATGAATTTAAGTTTACTGCCCAGTCGCACATGCATAATGAAAATAATTGTTTACCTGGATTGAAGAAAATTATACATGTTCTAATTTATCCTAGGGTTGTGCAGAATGAAATTCCTCATGGACTGGAATAAGTTAATAAAAACAATTAAGTCTCAATTAATATTTATCAAGGCATTTATGAAAATGTTTTTAAAACTAATGGTCTATCATTCTCCATTGTTGTAGCTGGAGAAATTATTACTTATGAAAAATTTCACCATTGGTTTGTAGACACAAACACACAACTGGGAGGTATTCTGCAAGACAACCCCTGGTTGGGCCTCACAGTTACTGGAATCAGTTGGCAGCAATTATTCAAATTGTAAACACAATGAAGACACAATGATACAGCTTCTACAGTTGCACCCCAGCACAGGAAAAACTCTTATGAAGGAGTCGTGTGCTTATGATTAACACAGAGAAGCAAAATTCATGTTAGGAAGACCGTTGTCTTTTGTAGATTTCTTTCTTAAGTCAGGAGTGACAGAGGGTGAAATTCAAGTGGAATAGAGATTGTGAATCTGCTGTAACCAATCAGTGGGCTTAAAGGGTGAGACACTGAAGCCTCTTCAAGAAAATCCCCAGTGTTAGCAAAGGTAGATGTTCAATTTGGAAGGTTTATCTTCCCATAGTTGTGAGAAAATAGTCCCAATTTCTGAAAAATCAGTTAAAATCTACAGTTGGGTAACTTCTCTTATAATCATTTGTTTCTTTCTCCCCTCTGATATTTTACTAGTACTTTAGTTATATATATTGAAGAGATGCAGAGTGATAATTCAGATAAGATATCCATTATGCAACTACCAAGTCAAGAATGCTTGCGCTTCCACCTCCTTAAACATTTTACAGAACACAATACACAGCCAAAACAAGGTAAGAATTTTAATTAACATGTAAGGACAGTCGTGCACAATTGTGGATTAGACCATGAATATTGCTTTTTGCATTTTCAAAGGCTTGCATCCCATATTTTATGCTTTTTCTCTACCTCTTTACCCCTCTACATTCTTCCACTCCCCCTCCCCAACTCCCACTGTCCACTAGTCCACTTCCCCCTCATATTGGGTCCACTCCTATTTTCCCATCTAGATAAACGTGATGGCGTATATATGTGTGTGTGTGTGTGTGTGTGTGTATATATATATATATATATATATATATATATATATATATGTACGCGTGTATATATGTGTGTGTATGTGTATATATATGTATATGTGTGTGTGTGTGTGTGTGTGTGTGTGTGTACACCTGCAGCTGTAGCCCCTGTGGCATCCAATCCCGTTAGATCTTGGAAGCTAAGCAGGGTTGGGCTGGTTAGTACCTGGATGGGAGACCACCTGGGAACACCAGAAGCTCTAGGCTTGGGAGAAGGACCTGGCAACCCCCTCCCAAAAATCAATCTGCCATTGAAAACCCTATGAACAGCAGAGAAGCACTGACAATAGTGTTTCTCCTGTTGTACGGAGGGTCGCTATGAGTCGGATACTGACTCGACGGCACCTAACAACAACAACAACAACAACAACAACAACAACAACAACATATATATGTACACATATATATACACACTCACATACATTTGTGTGTGGGGGGGTATACAGTCTTTTTTCCCCTTTCAGATTGATTTAGCTCCCACATATGAGAGAAAGCATGAACTATTTCTCTTTTTGAGTCTGAGTTATTTCTTTCAAAATGAGGCTGTCTGTTTCCATCCATTGAGTTTCAATGTAAATAGTGGACAAAATTAAATCAGACTTGTATTAAAGTAATCCCATGCTTGGTCAGCTTCTACCGAATACGTTTGAACTTATGAAGATGAGAAGCCATTTACAAAGGCAGCAGAGGAACAAATACACACACACACACACACACACACACACACACACACACACACCTCTATACACAGCTGAGTGTTTTTCTGAACTGAAATGACACTAAGGTTCTCATGTTGGCAGCCAAGGAAGAAATCATATCCTTCCATGAAAGCACAGAAAATTGATGCCAGGAATAATTATGTGATAAAATAACCACGTTTGCTGTGGTGTCACCTACCACTCCCTTTAAGCATTTGATGGAGATATTTGAGGAGGGTTTTGGATTCAAATCTAGATTATTTATCCACATCTACTATTAGGATGTTTATTCCAATGGGTGATTTGAGTGGACTCTTGCATCAGGAACATAGAATGTTCCTGGCAGAAAACTTGTCCAGGATATATACAATGATTGGATGAATGGATTTTTAGGGCTATGGAAGAGCACAGTGGCCTCTTGATAATACAAGTATGTGTTAGTATATATCACAGGTCAAGCTCCCTGTTATATCTCCTGGAAGTTTGTCATACACAGAGATCAAGAATAAAGTTCTCAACACCTTGTTCATTAGTACGTAATCTTCTTCCAAAAATGCAATGAGACCTTGTCCCAATCTTCAAGGTCCGCAGCAACTTCAAAGCTGCAAATGCCACACTCACCATTTCAAATGGAAACTTTCTCATAAACCCACTGTCAGGTGAGGGACAAGTCCTGTGTTTCGATTTGTGTGTTCTGGTTCAAGTTCAACTTTGTGTTGCTGTTCACATCTATAAAGTTTTGAGTATCCACGTGGATTATAGATTATTTGGGGGGTTCATAAAGTGGCAAGGTGTAAAAGATAGAATTTAAAGCATGGGTTGGAGGTGTTGCTTGAGAGCTGGCTTGGACTAGCTGGCATGGCAAATATTACGTGAAACAGTATTTAAGAAGTGGGTATTGCAAAATATTGAACTCCTCAACACAAACACAGGTACAATTTCCGTAACTATGAACGGGGTGGTCTGGGGTTAGTTTCAACTTGCAATCTTAGCTACAAGAAGTCACGACATCCGTATTCCAACATGTGAATTGAATACATTTTGGTTTTATGAAACATCTTTCCCCAATAATTTTTCTGCCCGCAAAATTCTTTTTATTAACCCTTCTTATGCTGTGCTTACCTATTCTTTGGCTCCTATCTTGCAACATTTCTATCTCATACAAATACATATAGGTTATTAAGCATTTCGCATTTCTAAGTGCTTACTAATTATGATTTTTAATCAAAATGAGGAAATGGCTAAGGGTCTACTGTAGTGTACAGAGTTCTTAGTTATATTCCAAAATTAATATAACACAAGGATAAAAAAAGAATCTGCATGTCAGGAAGAGACACCTAAAATAGTTTAGTTTACTTAGCAACATTCCCTTCTCTGGATTTGGTGCATTCTCTTATCAGCCTTCCTATTTTTAACTACCTGCAAGCTCTTTCTGCTTAGATGTTAATTTCCAGTTGTTCCTGGGCCTACATTTCCTGCCCAGGTAACGTGGCATAGAAATACTGATGGAGTCCAAACTCACTTGAGAATAGGCAAGTGCGTGTGGAAAAATACCAAGCACCATCTCATTTTTATTACCTAAGATCAGCACTCTATAAGGTACTGAGGTCACACTATTGCAATATTAAATATGCTGAAAAATATTGTTTCCCATACATTTATTATGCTATGGGCTGCATTTTGTTTAAAAATAAAAATCACCATTTTGTATCCTAGCCTGGCCTTGAGCTTTCAATCCCCCTGCCTCACCCTCCCAAATCCTGGTATTACAGGCAGGCACCACCACGTACATCTAGCTTTGTCAAACTTATTCCACTAGTTAGATTCGTGGCAGATTTAAAAGTCACTTTCAAATCTTACAACCACATTTTTATTAAAATTCCTACTTTAGCTTAATTCTTAATTGAACTCCCATTTAAGAGAGAATTTGTAAGAAATAAATAGATGAGTCAAACTCTGCATTACAATTTGTCTTCAGTTTACTGGGTTGGAAGAAGCTAATTTTGTTGCTTTCAGTAAATTCACTTAAGAGCTATTGCAGTGCTAATAAATTGAGAAAAATGGTAGAGCCAAATTCTTATGAAGATTTTGTGTTTCAAAGGATTTCCATTAATGCTCGCTATACTAAAAGGAGCATATAATATAGTGACATGGCTTGGTTCTACTTTCTACAAAAAAAGAAAAACTTTAGCTTTGCTGAAATGGGATTTACATTCAGAAATTACTTTGAAAGATCTCTGTTCTATTTCTGTATTATAACCTATTATGGCACTAGAGGAATTGTTAAAACGTAAAGAATAAGAACAATGAATCACCAAGGACAGGGTTTTGCTTGAAAAGTCTGCCTGAGATGGTTTGTATCAGTGAAAATCTCAGAAAAAGAATGCAAGATAAAATGTTAGCCTGAATATTATTCTGACTTATATATGTGTTGTATGTATATATGTGTGTTTGTGAGGGAGGGAGGGAGAGATTTAAGACAAACCACTTGTTCCATGCAATATTGCCTAAGAAATTGCTATCAAAAAAAGCAGAACTCAAGTCAACAAATTAATAGAAGGAAAAATAAATGCCAGACAACTTTCCTAGGTCAGATTAAATGTAACAATCGAGCTCTTCTTGCAGAGCTATCTCAGTTCAGAACATCATCTTGAATAAAATAAATTGGGGCACAACGAGACACTAACTCTACATTTTAGTGAAGATAAAATTGAACTGTGACAAAGTAAATGATATGATTATTTCAAAACAAAGAGAAACGTTTGAAGTAGAGAATTAGAAAAGAAAGAAGGCATGGTAACTTTCTTCATAAGAACATGATTTCCAAAGAACAGAATCATCTCTGAAGTTCTTCCCTTGTTCTTGGTTGTGATTGCAAACTGATTAAACATGCAAATATTGCCAGGAGGCTGCTTTATGAAAATGTATCTGTCTTGGACTCCACTGCTGAAGATTAACTACAGGAAGAATTTAAACCAAGATTACCCAAAGGAACAGAGAAAATAAGGCTGGAATTCAAGAGGACACCCTGAAACTATACCCTAATTAGAAACATTAGAATAACAACCGCTATAAGTTGAGGGGGTGGTTAATTTTATAGAGTTGAATTCTTAGATCATGGAAGCTCTTAACAGACAAGGGTTAAGTGATTTAAAAAATAATAGACCCATAGGTCGAATATTACAAATTATTTCCCATGGAGGCAAACCACATGAGAGAGAAGTAGGTAGTTCACTGTGTTAGGGCAGATGCAGGACCACCTAATGATTATTGCTCAGATTGTAACAAGGTATGAAAATAATAGCAATATGTCATTACTTGGGCTCTTCCTAGGGAAATCCACTAAGTCAGTTCATTTTTCAGCTCTTCTTGTGGATGCTCATAACCAAATGTAAAGTGTGTTTCAAACAACCTTATCATTTGTTTACAGAGTGGGATGGACTCAGAAGAATCTGAAGATATCCCAAGTCCCTTATTACACACTTATTAAATCAAACCCAAATCTAGGTATTTTTGCAGAGGGACCCTACAAGTATAATTGAAGGTGATAGGCAGTCAGCATTATGACAAGGTCACGGTCCTAGATGATCCAAGGGGTCCGATGTAACCCCAGGACTCTTGAAACCCAAAGACAGAGACAGAAAACTCAGTGATATGAAAGATACGGAAGGAAAAAATGGACAGGTGAGGGAAAAAGAGAAGTCGGGGAGATTCAAAGCATGAGAACCTACCATTGCTGGCTTTGAACATGAACAAATAAAGCTACAAGCCAACAGGTCCTCAAAGAACATCAAGCACATGGAAATAAGCCCAGCCCCAATCTCAAACGTTTCCTAAAGTAGATTCATCCCTAGAAAGTGGAGTAAAAATCATTGCCCTGCCAAGACATTTATTTCTGTAGCGAATCATGGGATAGCCCCAGGGGATAGATGGGAGGCTTGGTTTGGATACGGGCCTATCTAGCCCACCTGGAGGTCTGATCTATGGCCCGAGACAAGATGGCCCCCAGGGGTTTGAATACCACTCCCAATTGGTTGTGCCCAGACCCTCCTGCCACTACACGATTGGTTGACTGCCATTTTGAGGGCGTTACCCAAAGACTATATAAGGACAGTGCACATTGTACTCAGCAGCCATTCCACCGCCATCTGAGCCACACTCTAGAGCTGGGATGAGGGTTCTCCTAATTTCCACAGACCTCACAAATAGCATCCCTGGATATTTGATGTTATTTTTGTGGAGTAGAGGGGCTGCTGTCTGGAATCATTTTCTAGCTGTTTTCTCCTAATTAAGACAACAGATAAATAGGGGATATGGATATGCAACAGTTAGAAAGATACGAACACTGAGGGTCACAATACCATAGAAACTTCTCTGGTCTGAAAGTAGAAACTCGCCCAAGGAAAATGCTATTGAGCATCTTTTTAATGCTATCTTTCATAGACTAACACACGGCATGAGAAAAGCAACTAATTTGGAGCTAGAAGACAAAAGGTAGATCCCTGTCTTTGTTTTTCAAATGATGTATGTGAAATTCTAGCATGTTATGGGTCTTTTTTGATCATGTAAAATATATTGTTGTTGTTGTTAGATGCTGTCAAGTTGTATCTGACTCACAGCGACCCTCATAGGGTTTTCAATGGCTGACTTTTTCAGGATTGCCTCAGGAGTGGATTGCCACGTCCTTCTCCCATTTTTGCAGTGCTAGGAATCGAACTCGGGACCTCAGACACTGTAGAGCAGTGCTCTACCAACTAAGTTAAATCCCAGCCTGTAAAATATGAAGTTAATAATGATGATGATGATGATGACTTCATCACCAGACGCTTGAGGACAAAGAGAAAAACTAGCAAGTCATACTCAGTGTTGTAAATTTTGAAAATCCTTCCTATTAAAAGGAAAGGAAATGGAAGTTTAATACTATTTTTTCAAAAGATGAAAGTATTTATCTTGTCACAGCATAAACTCCAGAGAGAGAGCTCTCTTCACTGTCCAATATTCAAGAGCAAAAAGAAGTAGTGGTAAATGCCAAGGAGAGAGAAAAATGGAAGCTCATAAAGAATACAGAAGTCCTGCATGGAGACAAGTGCAGGGTAAATAGTTTATAGAAAGACAAGATTGATGGGAGAGGCAAGCGTCCTCCCAAGAAATCGCCCTCAGGAAGCTCTGGTAATGAACTTACCAGGAACAACAGTGAAACAGACGTACAGTGTGATTCAAACTCCCAGAATAAAATAAAATGGCAGCTGCTTCAGGAAAGAAAAGTGACAGATGATTCATTTTTGCAAAAGGTCCCAGCAGAAGGAAGGGGGTTGACAGAGAGCCTGGTTGGACAGCCTGGAGCCATCAAATTTGGAAGTGAACTTTGAGGGTGTAAGAAAGACTTGCTATCGACTTGAGAAATGTTTGAGGAGATGGAAATGCTAATTACCTTCAATTGATCATTACAAACTGTATACATATATCAAATTATCACACACTGAAAACCACAATCTATGCAAACACTGTGTCAATTACAAAGAAAATAAAAATGGCTTGTAGGGTGGAACAAGTATGTAAGCCCAGCTCCTCGGGAGGCTGAGGCAGGAGGATCACAGGTTTGAGGCCAGAGGCAGCCAGGGCAATGTACCAAGACCCTGTCTCAAAATAAAAAAAATAAATAAACAAAAATGGGGCTGGGGGTGCAGTTAGGTGGCAAAGGTCTTGCCTAGCATGTATGAGGTCCTGAGTTCAAACCCTAGTAATTCAAAACACAAGAAAGAGAAACAGACCAAAACAAGAGAAGATTCTAAGAAGTAATTTGCATGGTATTTAATTTTATGCTCCAAACAAATCTGGAGTAAGCACACATGGAAAATTTCCCTCATGAATTCAGTGTAAGAAAGTACCAAATGGATGAGTTGACAATAGAGTAGAATCTCACTGTGTAGCCCAGGCTGACCTCAAACTCAGTATCCTCTTCCCTCAGACTCCCAAGGGATGGGATTACCACTTTCTGCTTTTACTGTTGAGGTGCTAAGAATGGAACCCAGAGCCGCCTCCTGCTTCCCAGCAAGCAGTCTACCTCTATACTATCCGTCATCCAATAATCTTTTAAGTCAATCATAAACCATAAGCAAAAAGAAATTCCAAACTTTATTTCATGCACATCAATATTATTCCAGATCAGAATCTCCCAATCTCAATAAAATTGATATTTGGAGGATGGTGGGAGGTGCTGTCCTGTTCACTGTAAGATACTGAGCAACGTCTCTGGTGTCTACCCTCCAGCTGCCAGAAACAGCTGCTAACCCTACAAAATCTAATGAAAACCAGAAATATCTCCATAGGTTAAGAAATGTGTCCTGGAATGGAGGGATGTGTACACACACACACACACACACACACACACACACACACACACACAGTGTGAAACTTCCAAGAATAAGAATTTGGACAACTATGTATCTATTTATCTAACAATATTTCTTTCAACTGACTTTTCAAAATTTTATATCTTATTTTCAGCATCAGATACCATTAGGTCAGTCCAATATGTTTTACAGTTTTATGTAAGTCTTAATGGAAAAATAAAAGAATGCTATTGTATGTAGATTTGGGAGAAGGACCTGGCAACCCACGCCCAAAAATCAATCTGCCATTGAAAACCCTATGAACAGTAGAGAAGCACTGAAAATAGTGTTTCCGCTGTTGTACAGAGGGTCGCTATGAGTCGGATACCGACTCGACAGCACCTAACAACAACAACAACAACAACAATTGTATGTAGATAATCAAATTGGTAAGAAGTACATGTATGAATCATTGAAGAAATCAAGAAAATAGGAATTACAGCAAAGCAGAAAGGAGAGACAACTAAGAGAGAGAACCTCTCATTAACTAGAATAATAAAATAAATAACTTGAACGTTAGTAGGTTGTCTCTGGTTTGAAACTTAAGAGAAATGCTATAAATGTAGTACGGGCTGGGATTTAGCTCAGTAGGTAGAGCGCTGCTCTGCAGTCTCTGAGGTCCCGAGTTCGATTCCCAGCACCACAAAAATGAGAGAAGGATGTGGCAACCCACTCCCAAGGCAATCCCGAAACAGTCAGCCATTGAAAATCCTATGAGGGTCGCTATGAGTTGGACACGACTCTATGGCACCTAACAACAACAACAATAAATGTAGTAAATTATTTAGAATTTAAAAAAGGATTAAAAGACATAGGCCAAATTTTCAAAGTGGTAGGGTTTGCAAACAAAATGCATGAAAAGTTCATGGAATTTTTGCAAAGAGAAAATTCTGAATTTCTTTAGAGAAACAAAAGTAAGTTCAACACATTGAGAACCCTGGAAATGAACTAATATTGGAGACAGAGGACAAAATACACTAGTTGTATAGAAAGACATTTTTGATAGACTAGTTATTTTTCCCAAGCTGGTAGTACTATTGTGATGTATTTATCACACATATATGTGCATGTGGATGGGTGTGTGTAAGAAATTTCAAATATAAAAGCAACTATCAGGAAAAAATATTCTGAAAGGAGGTATAGAATGTAGATATATTTTATGCATACCTTATTCACAGAATTATATATTTGCAAAATAGCTTGAGCACAAGAAACAAATGCATATATTCAAGTGGGAAACTGAATATATATGTAATCTAAATATTTTTCAGTTATAATATGAGCTGCAAAGAATTTAAAAGGTATTTCTCAATCCTTCAATAACAAATGGGAATCGATAAGAATGAATTGCCTCAAAGAGTGGGTGAACATGCCCCTTATGACAAAAAAGAAAGGAAACCAATTGAAACGTCACTTTTAAATGGAGGGATGTATATGAGCTTTGCATTTTGCAGAATCTATGCTGTAAAAATAGATTGACTGTGACTCGAACAATAGAAAAGTCATGGCATATGACACAAAATAAAAATGGTATTCACAACTAACATTTAAGTAAAATTAAAAGAAATAAAAAATAATCTAGTATAATTATATTTGTGACCTTTAACTAGCCAGTGGAAATTATACCATGCTAAGCTTATAAATAGCACATGCCTCTGAAACTCATGTTAAGTATTATGTTTGTTAAGAACTCCTAATGGCAAATATGTCCATTGGGATGATGTGTTTTTTTGTCTTAAAGGGCAAAATTAATTAAGTAAAATTGCATAGCGTTTGGCCTCCTCAGCCTTTCTGTTTGGAGAATGGAGGGTGGAATTTGCTCATGATTTCGGGTGTCTATTGACTCAACTCTCCGTTCTCAGTGTTCCCAGCTGTCTTAATCTGTTTGGGGCCTCCATAAGAAAAACGGTAAACTCGGTGGCATGAGCAATGGACATTGATTGTTCACAGTTCTGGAGGCCCCAAGTCAACTTGTCAACTTGTAGCCGACTCAGTGTCTCGTGAGGCTGCCTCCTGGCTCATTAAATGGCACCTTCTCGCTGGGTCCTCACATGGTGGAAGGGGCTGTGTGTTCTCTTGGATCTCCTTTTAAAAGACATTCACTCCAATCATAAGGCTCCACTGTAAGGATACAGCCTAGAGAGGCAGAGAGGCTCGAGGCCTATCTACCCTGCCTGGAGGCCTAGACTCTATCTCCCAGGGCAAGATGGCCCCCGGTGACCTCTGTCCTACATCCTGGGCCTTGTTGGTGTCGAGCCCACCAAGATGAAACTGGTATCCTACTGCCCTCCTTGAATCCCTTGATGCCTGATAGGCTACAGCCTAATTACCCAGCATCACCCGATTGGTTGGTTAAACAACACTCCATGATTGGTTACCCAGTTGATGCTTCATTTGCATTCCTCCCTGATTGGTTGTGCTGGGTCCATGCACTACCACCTGATAGGTTAAGCCTGATCACCCTACGTTACACCACAGCTTCTGATTGGTTGGCTTAAATATATAAGCAGGGCTCACTGGCTCTGCAGATATAGATGTTGACCAACCCCATCCCTGCAAAGAACATCGGAGACATCGGAAAAGAGATGATGAAGATCATCGGAGATCAGCAGAGAGATGGGATGACGGGAGTAGACTACAATCAAGCAAGAAGACTTCAGTCAACAGAGGACATCTGAAGAGCTTCTAGACCCAGAGCCGGAGGCAGAGCTGAGCAGTCGGCTCTCCCAAAGGGCCAACTCTAGAGCTGTGGCACCCTCAGAGCTGTAACATCTGTCTTGGCTGTACAGTAAAGTTTAAGTTTTTGTTTAGGGCTGTCTTTCTGAAGCCATTCCTACATCCACCTCCACACTCACCCAAGTCCTGTGGGCCCCTAGAGGGTAGTGTGAGGATTTTGCTCCAGATCCGGGGCCAAGAGGGAGGAGGTGGCCCACATTCCACCCTCAGGACTTCATCACCTCCCAAAAGCCATCACCTTGGGGATAAGGACTCATTCTCTCAAAATTCCTTCCTTAGCAAGCAAGCAAGCAAATCCATAGTGGTGGCGTTGATACTGATTCACTAATAAGCAAAGTCACAGCCTATCTCCAAATATTCATGTTCAGCGTGGATACAAATTTTGGAAGCTGTAAACATTTAATCTGTAGGACCGGCTCCTAAGTCCAGCCTTACCACTCCCTCAATGCTCCGAGGATTTGTGAAATTCCACCAGAAAAAGTAACGTGAAGCTTGAGACCTCAGCTCTGCATTTAGCAGCTCAGACCCCAATGGAGTGATTATCGACAGGGGTGTGATGCAGGGATGAGGGGTAACCACAGACCACAGTGCATTGAAGAAAAGACTGATGCAAAACAGATGGGACGTCAAGGGTGAGAAATTCATAAAGAAAGGGGGATTGATGGGCAAGAAGCAAAGACAAGGGCTGCATCTGGCAGAGGAAATGTGGCCAAGACGTGTATTTGTAAATGGGATAAATAAGAGAACCCTGAGAAATGCTAGGTACACACAGCAAATAGTAAGAAATGGGTGATGAAGTTGAGGGACCTGCGGGAGGGCATTGAGGAGGTGGGGTAAGGATGAGGTCTCCTATATAAGATGAGGTACAATGCCAGGAGAGGTGGCGCACGCCTGTGATCCCAGCAACGCGGGAGGTGGAGGCAGGAGGGTGGCAGGTTTGAGGCCAGAGGTGGCCTGCACAACATTGAGAGGCTCTGCTCAAGAGAAAAATAAAATAAAAAATGGGCTGGGGGTGCATCCCAGTGGTGGGCCACTTGCAAAAGTATGCGTGAGGCCCTGGGTTCAATACCCAGGTACCAGGGGAAAAAATATCTTGTGTGGTTGAATATTTCTCACATCAAGCATTGGCTGTGCTTATACTAGGTGGGCAATTCGTGCTGCAAACTTGATACAGCTATTCTTTTGGGGGTAATGTGAGATTTTGCATGATCCTAAAGGATTTTCTTTTTGTCGTTTGTATTAGAAATGTTTTGTAGGTAGTATAAAACTTAATAGGCTTCCTTATGGCATTTCCATGCATACATATCACTGTATATTGCCCACATTCACCTCCCCAGAACTGTCTCATGCTCTCAAACCCCTTTCGCACAGCCCTTACCTCATCAGAGATGGTCCCCCTTCTGCTTGCATATGTAGATTGTAAAATACTCTGCCCACGAGTAAAAACATGTGGTATTTGTCTTTCTTTTCCCCTCATTACCCTTTTCTTCCTGCCTCTTCCTGCCTCTCTTTAGCCTCGTTTCTGCCCTCAAATACTGCCGCTCCTACTTTTAAGAGACAGATAATCAATATATACAATAGATAGTAAAATGCAAGTCCATAAGAGAGAAAATATGCTAAAGTGATTTTTTATTTGCTGTACAGTCCACACAGGCTGGGATTTGGCTCAGTCGGTAGAGTGCTGTGCTGCAGTCTCTGAGGTTCTCAGTTCAATTCCCAGCACCGCAAAAATGGAAGAAGGCCCTGGCAATCCACTCCCAAGGCAATCCTGAAACAGTCAGCCATTGAAAACCTTATGAGGGTTGCTATGAGTCGGATACGGACTCAACGGCACCTAACAACAACAACAACAACTGCAACCTATATGGGAGAAGGACCTGGCAATCCACTCCCAAGGCAATCCTGAAACAGTCAGCCATTGAAAACCCTATGGGGGTTGCTATGAGTCGGATACCGACTCGATGGCACCTAACAACAACAACAACAACAACAACAACAACCTATATGGGAGAAGGACATGGCAATCCACTCCTGAAGCAATCCCGAAACAACCAGACATTGAAAACCCTGCAAGGGTCATTGTGAGTCAGACCCAACCTGACAGCAACCTCCACCAACTACAGCACTCTATGGTTTACTCTCATTGCCCCAGTATTTAAGCTACAAATTTGAGGAGCATCAACATAACTTCACTCTGCAAAAAAGTCAATAAAAGAACCCAAAACAACCTCATTATGTTCATAGCAGTAACACGAGTGCCCTACCTGGGAATCACTAGCTCAGGGCGGTGATATTCATTCAGCTCTCTAGGGAATTGTTTTCTTTATCAGCTATTCTTGAAAACCTACTTGTTGGGGAACATCATCCAAGTCAAGTGAAAGACATCTTGTTGGACATAAGAACAGGAACATCTCGACTTGAGTGTAGAAAAAGAGGGGTTTCGTAGCATATGCCTGTTTGGAAACACCACCCTTAACTCCATTAGTATATGCAATCAATGTGTGTTAACAAAAGAAAACGTAAATGCACCAAATTCTGTCATATACATAGATTTCAATCAGTTGGTAGAGTGCCACTCTGCAGTCTCTGAGTTCCCGAGTTTGATTCACGGCACCGCAAAAATGGGAGAAAGACGTGGCAACCCACTCCCAAGGCAATCCTGAAACAATCTGCCATTGAAAACCCTATGAGGTGGAACCCAAGGACATATAGAAAAATACTATATAGTAAAAGATAGAGAAGACTTGGATGGGAAACTTAGATAGGAAGGGGGGAGGGGGGAAACATAGAGGAGGGTAAGGGGTAACCTATATGAATAATGCTTATCAAATTGCATATATGAAAATTGTCACAACGAAAAGCATGTCAAAATGAATCACATTATGATG
>VMDO01033285.1:0-18112 GCA_007922755.1 Pedetes capensis
ATATCTGAATTTTTAGTAAAATTTGGCAAGACTTTCCCATACTAATATTTTAAAGAAATGTATCCATGTTCTCTCCTGGTATATGTACAATTTCATTTTATATTTAGATATCTGATCCATTTTTAGTTTGTTCTGATATATTTGAGGTATAGATCTGGTATTACATTTTTCTAAAAGGACATTCAGTAAATTAAGACTTATAATTTAAAACTATATATTTTTTCTCAATGAAGATGAAAATGCCAATTCATTGTATATTAAATTGATGCAGGTACTTAAATCTATCTCTGAACTGTCTCTTTGGTTCCATTCATACTTCTATTTTACCCTACCTTAATTATGTTTTAATATCTATTTGAACTAGGACCTCCTGTTGATCCTCTGAAGGCTTTTTCTAATTTTTCTAACATAATTATTTCCCACAAAGTTTTAAAGTAAAATTATCTGGTTTACAACATATTGGGCCAGGCCCAGTGGCATGTGTCTATAATTCCAGCAAATCCGGAGGCAAAGGCAGAGAGCTTGCAAGATTGAGGCCAGAGATAGCCTTCCTAACTTGGCAAGATCCTCAAGATAAAAAAATAAATAAAAACGGGCTGATGGTGCATCTCAGTGGTAGAGTGCTTGCAAAGTATGCACAAAGTCCTGGGTTCAACCCCACAATACAACAAGCAAATAAGCAAATCAAACAAACCATGACCACCACCAACAACAATAAAATATAAAAAATAAAAAAATAAAAAATAAAAAGCCATAAAGAAATAACCACAAACAGCAAAATACCTATATTGTTCTTCATATATTTTTGGAAGTCACATTACTTCTATATTACCATGGTGAGAAGTGACGTTTTTATGTTGTTGACACAAACTATCCAAGAACAGATACTTTTCAGATGCTCAAGTATAGTTCTGTCTTTGAGTGTATTTTAAGTTTTCTTTATGTATGTTTTTCATATTACTTGTTTTCTGCTAAGTACTTAATTTTTTTGGTAGCTGTATCTTTTCTTTTCCATTGTCTCTATTAACTGATAATTTGCATGTATATAGAGAACATTAGTTTATGAATATTAATTACCTCTCTACCTTTCTGAATCTTATTTTGGTTTCAGATTGGTCATTGAATTTTCTTGAATTTTACACATATACTCTTATCTATCATGTAATTTTCAAAAAGGAAGTTTTAAATTTTCCTTCATATTTTGTCTCTAATTGTTTTCTCTTAATTGATTTAATTGATTAGTATCTTACATGTAGGGTTATAATTAAATATAATAAGAACTGTTGATTTTTCCTGACCCTATAGGGAATGTCCACAGTGTTTCCTATGGGGTCAATTAAGTTAGTTCTTGGGTTTAGGACACACACATGCACACACACACACACACACACACACACACACACACACTTTCTATTTAGAATGAATGTTGAAATTTGCTGAATCTCCATGTTTTCAACATCTATGGACATAATCATGTAGATATTCTTTTTGGATTTATTAATATGATGAAGTACACAAATAGAATTCCAAATGTTAAACTACCCACACATTTCCGAATATTTTCTAGCTGACAATGATGTATTTTTTGTATTTACTACTGGACTGTTTGTAAATATTTATCTATAATTTTGAAATAATATTAAAAATGTTAATTCCTTTTTGAGTTATTGTTATAAGGTTTAGGTAACAAGGTTTATGTGCCTTCCCCACCCCCTCCACCATGTCAGATTTGGGAAGTTTTCTTCTCTTATGTTCTGGAATTAATAGCATTAGGCTTATATTTATCACTGGAAGCTTGTTGCAACTTCTCTGTCAAACTACCTGGATTTGGTACTCTGTAGAAGTGGTAATTCTTTGACATTTATCTGTATTTGTTCTGTGTAAATTCTTTTGTTTATATTTTCTGTCTTTTCTGGGATCAATTTGGGAAATATGTTTGTGTAGGGAACTATCTATTTCATCTAGATTTTCAAGTTTATTTCCATGAATTGTGTAAAGCAGTCACTTGTGGTTTTTATTTTTTCTAGTTTACTCTTCAGTGGTTATTTTCTGTACTGTAATTTATTGTTTTATATATTTGTATTTCCTTCCTTTTGGTGATTAGACTGGTCAGTGATTATTTTGTTAACTTTTTAAAAAATGTTAGTATCTCTATTTTCTCATTTCCAACTTTATTAATGCCCTACTTAAATTTTTTTTTCTTTTTCCTTTGGTTTCCTTTTGTTCTTTTCTAATTATATAATTGGGAGTTTAACTCATAAATTCCTCTGATGTGTGATTTGATTTAATCCCATACATTCTGATATGTAGTATATTAATTAAAGTTGGTTTCCAAAAAATTATAATTTTATTTTGGTTTCCCTTTGCTTAAGGAACAATTATTGCAGAAATTTAAAATGTAAGTTAGAATGGTCTTGAAATTGTACTTTTTATATTGTATGGCATTATGGTCAAGTTTGTATCATTTCTTTCTTATAATTCTTATAAAGATCTTCCTAATAGTTTAGTATATGTTCAGTTTTCAAGAATGTTCTGTGCACCTTAAAATAATGCAAATGATTATTTTTTCAGTACTAAAGTTGGATATGGGCTGGGATTTAGTTCAGTTGGTAGAGTGCTGCGCTATAGTCTCTGAGGTCCTGAGTTCAATTCCCAGCACTGCAAAAATGGGAGAAGGACCTGGCAATCCACTTCCAAGACAATCCCAAAACAGTCAGCCATTGAAAACCCTATGAGGGTCGATATGAGTTGGATACTGACTTGACGGCACCTAACAACAACAACAACAAAGTTGGATATAACTCTGTATCCATCCACCTATTTGTTTATAAGCCCTTATTTTGTGGATTATGTATTCTCTAGGTTTTTTTAATCCTGATTTACTTTTCTCCACTTGACTTCTCTATAGAAACTGAAGTATATCCCCAATCCTTTAACTCTTGTTTTTTACATCTTTATTTTTTCATCTTCATGTTTCTTAAAAGTTCTGATTATAAGATTATTTTTAATATCTGAAAGTATTTTTAAAGCTTATATATTTCTGATGGAGGTATTGGGTAACAGGTTTTTCATGCTTCAAGATTGCTTTGGGAAGAAATTTGATCAACTAGAACAATTTTAGCTTCATGTTCTATTTTGTTTTTATAGAAGCTTTGATATTTCTGACATTTACTATTGTGTGTTCACACATTGATGGGTAATGTGGTTAGTTTACTAGTTTAGCTTGTGTGTTGTCATCAGATAATAATGCAAAGTACCAATTATATAAGATCACATTTCTGAGGAGGAGAGTTGTAATCACTGATTTTGAGATTTGTGTGTTTGTTTCTGTGGGCTCTTAATTTTTACCACTTGTACCACCAAGCCTTTAAGAATCACTTTTCTCCCCTATGACTACCATTCTAATCGTAAATATATAACTTCAAGTCCTTTCCTTTGTGTTCCCAACCGTCAGTCCTCTAACCTATACTTATTCTCAGTATTTACTTATTTAGTCTATGATTCTTTTTCTGGGGGGGAATTGATCTCAAATCTCTTTTCTATACCCTCTCCACCTGACTCTTCATACAAGTCTAGGTACTACTTTTAGATCTTCTAGTTATTTTCCTTTTGGTATATATAAAATTTGAAGGCTATGTGAATTTCAGCTATACTGTAGCATGGATTATAGATTATAGACAGATGGTATTTACTATCTTTGGATTTATCTCTCTCTCTCTCTCCTTTGTCTCCTCTCTCTCTCTCTCTCTCTCTCTCTCTTTTGGATGTATGGACAGTTTCAGATTTCAATGTCCACAGTTCCCTATAGGAACCTAATATCTAATATCTCTAAGGTAACAAATTTTAGAAGTAAAATTTAATTTTCACATGTGAAAAATTGGTTTGATTGATATCACATTAACTTATCACTATGAAAGCCAACATGCTGCATTTTAAAAAGTATTATTGTTGTTAGGTACTGTCAAGTTGGTATCCAACTCATAAAGACCCTACATACATCAGGCGAAACAGTATTGTTTCTATGTCTCTGCTATTCAAAGGGTTTTCAGGCTCAAAAAGTGTAGGCTCTGAAAATGCTGTAAACCCTAGACTAAAAATTTCTACAAGGTCATAATGACATTTACAATGTTCTAATTTTTACTGTTGCCTGTAGTCATACCATTGTAGCATCCAATCCTATCAGATCTCAGAAGCTAAGCAGGGTGGGGCCTGGTTAGTACTTGGATGGGAGACTGCCTGGGAACACCAGGTGCTATAGGTTTGGGAGAAGGACCTGGCAACTCACTCCCAAAAATCAATCAGCCATTGAAAACCCTATGAATAGCAGAGAAGCACTGATAATAGTGTTTTATCTGTACCTAGGGTCGCTATGAGTCAGACATCGACTTGCTGGCACCTCACAATTCTTACTGTTAAAAGTTCTTCATTCCTAGGTATTTGTTATCATAGTCTTGCAAAACAATGTTTTATTACATTTGTGAATGTGTGCTCTGAATTTATAGTCTGATTTTACCATTTGCAGGCCATGTTATTGTTGTTGTTAGGTGCCATTGAGTCATGTCTAACTCATAGTGACCCTCATAGGGTTCTCAGTGGCTTATTGTTTCTGCATTGCCTTGGGAGTAGCTTGCAGTGTCCTGCTCCCATTTTGCAGGCCATATCATTGCAAAATTTAATTAATTCCTCTATGTCTCAGTATTCTTCCTGATAAATTGAGGTAAAAGTGATACCTATACATAAGGATATTATTTGGCATAAGTGATCAATAAATGTTTCTTCATTATTCTGAAACCAGTATTTTTGGTTAATAGGCTAAAGGATACAGTTAATTTCCAGACAGCATATTTAGAATTTTCCTATGTGAATAAAATATTTCTTTGAAAACATTGGGAAAATATAATAATAATGAAAATTATACATCTTATTCAATAGCTTTGAGTTAGTTTTTCTTAGGGTAGATGATCTTTGTGGTAGTAAAGAGATGAGTTAGTGGTAAGAATTACTGTTCTGGAGTTATTGGTATTGGTTGTATGAGTTATTTTGCAATTCTGATCTGTTTGACCACAAGCCTTATTAAAATATTTAACTTTTATAATTGTTATGTTATTGAATTATTTTTATTAGTTATACTAAAATCCTTAAACATATAAGGAATTCCACTTTTTAATTTTTTGATTGTATTTGTTTTTAAGTGATACATAGGAACCTAAAAATAGTATATATTAATGAGGTAATGAGATGTTTCAATACATGTATATATTATGTAATACTTAAATTAGATTAAACATATCTATCATCTAAAAAATTATCATTTTTCTATGATCAATCATTCAAAATCTTTTTTTTTCCCTGACTCTTTCCGTGCTTGTCTTACTTCACTTACCATAATTATCTTCAATTCCATCCATGTTGTGGCAAGTGATGAGATTTCATACTTTTCATGACTACATAGTATTCCATTATGTTTATCACATTTTTTTTATTTATATGTCAGTTGATGGACACTTAAATTATTTCCATATCTTGGCTATTGTGTATAGTGCTGCAATAAACATGGGAGTACATATATCTCTTTGAAATACTAATTTCATTTCCTTTGGATATATACTCATTAGAGGGGTTGTTAGACCAAATAGTAGTTCTCTTTTAAATTTTTGAAGATTAGGTATATTTTTCTTTTTATACCATCATTACTCTGAATAATGAGACCATTGCTCATAATTTGGGAGTATTTTATGTGCTATGAGAGTTTTGGTAGATGATTTTCTTTAAGTTTTTTTCTAAATTCATTAATTTATTGATATTATGATCATGTAAGCACACACTTTTATTTTTAAGTTGGATATTTATCTTGAGTGTATAGACACCGAATCTCAATCCTTTAAATTCTTGTAGACAATTGAGTTACTATTGGTGATTCTTCTAGATGCACTCATATCCTTTTTACCAGGTCTACACACATTTTCCCTCTGATAAGGTCAGATGGTGTTGCCAACCTAGACCTATATAATTGACTCCATTAGCCTGGGATTTTTATAACCAAGGAATAGTATGAATTTGAAGAGCAAGCCTTTATGTTATCAGGCCTATCACTATACAATCTCAGAAGATATTACTTTCCTATTGTAAAGCTCAGACTCTCTGTATCAGTTTTGCTTCAAAGTCAATACTATTGTTTGAGTATAAATTCATATTTTTGTGATGTCAGTTTACACTTTATTACTGGTCCTTACAGTTTTTTCTAATTAATTGTGGGTTTATAATGCATAATAAAATGTATTGTTCATCATATGCCCAACATGTGGATGTTTTCCTGAAATGGAATTTTACAGAATGTTTGTTACAGATTACTTCAGAAGTGTAATTTCGACTTTCAGATTTTTAATTCTAAGTTTATTTCATTTCCTGATCTTTAGGAGTATGTCTTCAAGAATATTTGTTTTACTACTTTGAGAAGAGATATGCATGCTTAACCTAAAAAAATATAATTTAGTGCAAGGCTAAATTGTTGGAATCTCATTTTTGTCCCCCAAATCTGCTACTGCTTCAGTTTCTTCTAATGTTTAGTGCTATAAAGAAGTTTGATGACAGCCTGATTTTTTACTTGTCAAATTGTAGCTAATTTTCTTGTTTTTATCTAATGACTTAAAAGATTTTAAATGATTATTATAATAATTTAAAGCTACTACCAAGATGTATAATTGTCTTTATGCCTCTAAACTGTTCTAGTAAATAAATTTTTCTGAAAGTTCTTATTTGGGTCGTTACAAGGAATAAAAGAGATTTTCTTAGTTAATTCATTAGGAAATTCCTCTTTTAGTTCAAACGATATGCACTTTGGTAGTGGAATAAGACATTTCCTAATTTTCCACTTATATAGCTTATGTCACTGAGTCAGAAGACACACTAGAAAAAAATGAATTTCATGTTTTTTTCTCATCAGTTCATGAGGAGTAACTTTGGCCTTCTTTCATGTGGTCTGAGTGTCAGCTTTAAACATAGTTTGGTTTTTGTGTTTTCTACATTCACTTGTGTATTTTAATCATACTTTATAGGAGGCTGCTTTAGGTGCCTATGGCAAGTAAACTTTTTAAATCACAATCTGTTTACATTTTTATCACATGCAATTTGTTACTTCAATGATGTTTAAATGTTTAAGATTGCTTTATACATATGTAATGGCTTTAAATGTTTTAAAGTCATGTGCCTGTTTCAGTTTGTCACTTCCATCTTTATCACTGACCTTTTCTAAATTATTTGTTTTGTCATTTTCATTGAGAAATATAATGTTCCATCAATAATCAGAATTTGGATAAAAATATTTTGACATTATATATAATATATAGTCATAATAAGAAATAACATTATAATTATAATGTATTGACTTTTGGGTTTATATTCCTATGTTTGATAGACTAACTGGTGGAGATTGTCTCTTTCTAAAATGTAAAAGAAAAGGGTCATACAGTGAAATTGCTTGTGACAGCAAGGAAAGACTTTTTAAAATGTTATTCTCCCTTAAAAAGTAGATAATAAAAATTTTATATTAAGAAATAAAATCCAAATTTTCCCTTGGAAATAAGTTTTAATTCCAGGAACTATCTACAAAATATCTTAATAAGATTAATATATATTAAGTAAGCATTTAAATAGAAATTAGCAGTTAAAAACTCTAATACCATCTAGCTTAAGTGTAATTCTCTGAAATACTATACTCTTTGAGCTGTCAGATATCAAGTTTATTTTTACTGTGTTGTACTAAATAACATAGGACCTTCTCTAGTACAGATCTAATTGTGGATGTCAGGCTTTGAGTTGTACTATGATGTCTTCAAGAAAAGTAGTCAGGAAATGAAATGGGTTATTTCCCTATACTCCATTGCAGTCCATTTGGTTTCCTGTAATTGAAACCAAATTTTCCATATGCCTTAGTCCTCTGTTAATGAGTTCAGCTAAAACCATCACATTTCCTCCCTTTGAATTTCTGCTACTATAACCCTTGAGTAAATGTCAGGTTTTTGTTTTCATTGTTTTATTTTTTTTTCCTATTTACATTTTTGACAGCCTTCTCTCTCAACTGAATACTGTTATCACTTCTTTATTTTAATCCTTTCCCAAGCTGCCTATATTATCACCACTGTGTTTCAGAACTTAGATTTTTACCCTTTAATACACTAATTGGCTTTTTACCCCAGCTTTTCTTACTTCCTCTTTGTGCATCTGATCCATCTTTCAACCGCATAACCTGCCCACCAGGCTTGAGGTGATGCTTGATCTTTTTACCCTCTGCTCTGCTTCTTCACCGGAGAGACTTTTTCTCCCACTTTTCCAGAAATTTCTGTGAATACAACATCCATTTTAATATTTTCTAGAATAAATACATTTTCTCATTATCAAGTAATTTTTATTAAAAAAAGGATATTTATTTTGTGATGTCAGTATCTTTTGATTAAGTATATGTATTTGTTTCAACAGCTGGGGAAATGTAAGTAATTAACAAAGATTAATTTTATCCTATTCATTTCCATTTATATTTTCCATTTGGTAAGGTAGAATATATGATTATTATTCATTCAAAGTGTGCTTTTCTCTTTAAACATGAATGTAGTCACAATATTATTGTAGGGAATTAAAATTTACATATAACTTTTAGTGGGTTTTGAACATGTTGAAAAATCAAAATCTATGAAAATGAGTCAAGATAATATTCTTTATAAAGTTTACATAGGAACCATAACTGGTGAATTTGTCAAGTTGTACTGTTCGTAGTATCAAGTTGTACTATTCATAGTATCCTCTTCATATATTCTATGTCAGCACTATATCTATGGATATATGACAAATTATAAGATTAAATTCAATCACAACTAAAGTAAATCTTGAATCAAAAAGTTTGAAATCTCTATTATTTTCTATGCATCATTTAAAAGTAGATTTTCTTTTTCTTCACCATGATATTTTTTGTCACATGAACAGAATAAATAGTCCTGGTTTCTATGATAAACTCATAATTTAGACAGGCTAATTTTATTAACTGAAGGTAAATTTCAAATATTTGGTTTGGTCGGAACATGTCACCAAGCAACTTACCACAAAGAATTATGCTAGGGATTGCAAGGCTTTCCAAGAAATGTGAACAGTATCTTTTCATAATAATAAAATTCTTGTCAAGGGGAAAGAAGCATGGAATATATGTTGTAAGGTGAAGAAGAATGTGTCAGGATGAACACTAAATATTATACAACAAGTGAGGGAGTCAGTGGATAAATAAACTTATCAAAAGATAAAATGAGACCTCATCGAATACATTTAATGTATTTCTGTTATATGAATTAGGTATTTAGTGACTGCATTCACCAGGCCTGAAGAAGTCAAATTAGCACTGATTTACAGAAAGAACCAAATAAAGAATTTTCTGTAAAACACAAAGCCATAATTACCAAACTAAAAATATAATTTGCCAGCACATTTGTGAAAAATAAATATATAGAAATTGACCGGACTGTTTAGAATGTCAGTGTTAGACATAATGCTTTTCCAAAAGTATTTAAAAGTTCAAGTCTGACAAAAAAAAGTGTAGACCAGTAACTACTCGACAAAAAATTATATGTAATTTTTCTATAATTTTGCCAATAAAAATTCTCTGAATTTTTAACTAAACACTAAACAGTTTTAAACTAGACTATAAACATTACCTTGTGAACTTGCTCCTTAGATGTATTTTCAAAAACTTTTGCTTCAAGTATATTTGGAACAGCACCCCACTGTTTTAAGATAAAGAACAGAAATTTATTATCTCATAGTACTTGGAGCTAAGAAGTTCAAAATCAAGGTCCCAGAGGGCTGGGCTGTTGGATGAAGCCTGCTGACTGCATCTAAGACAGCACCTTGTTCCTACATCCCCAGATACTGCATCTTCACCTGGAAGAAGGAAGAAAAGCAGGGAAGCCAAATGTGAGGCGAGTTTCATAAAACATATTGTATGGACCTTAGCCTCACTATTGATTGGTCGCCTGTTCTATATATGAATTTTGATTGGAAATCTTGCTATTCATAGAAATAGAATTTAAATGGTCTACCAATAAGTTAAGAGGAGTAGGAAATTGCTGCTGAGTCTCTGGATTTCTTAGTGTTCTAAGACTGTTCTGTCCAATATGGTAGGTACTAGCCACATGTCACTGTTGGGCACTTAAAAGGTGGTCTGTCTAAAGTCAGATGTACTATCAATCAAAATATACACTTAATTTTGAAGCCACGATACAAAAAGAATAGAAGTATCTCATTTTAAATCACTGTTTATTTTGAGTATACCTAAAAAGATATTTGAGATATAGTGGGTTAAATAAAATATATAATTAAAATTACTTTAACCCATTTCCATTTTACTTATTTGCATATGGTTGCTAGAGAATTATAAATTACTTATCTGGCTCATAGTGCATATCTATTCGAAAGTATAGTTCCAAAGAATGTAGGATTTCTTGAAAAGTTTATTATATTCTGGTTATTTGATATAAATCAAATACTAGTTTTAGCTTTATTGTATCATCCTCAACCATATTTTCTACATGATCTGAATCATGTGTCTATAAAATTTTCTTTCTAAGGAATATTTGCATAGATTTTTTTAAAAAACAGGAAGAGATCTAAATTAAAACTATGTAATATTATTGATACCAAAGTGTTGGTAGTGTCTGTCAGCTTGTCCTGCTGTAGGGGCTTGCATGTTGCTGTGATGCTAAAAGATATGCCACTGGTATTTCAGATACTAGCAGGATCACCCTGGTGGACAGGTTTGCTGAGCTTCCAGACTAAGACAGACTAGGGTGAAGGACCTGGCATCCCACTCCCCAAACAATTAGTGATTGAAAATCTTAGGAATAGCACAAAAGTACTGTCAAAAGTAGTGACAGAAAATGAGCCCCCCAGGTTGGAAGTCATTCAAGAAATGACTGCGGAAGAGTTGCCTCCTAAACGTAGAGTAATGACAGGAATGGAGTAAAGCCCCTGGTTCCTCCTTAATATGGCATGACTCAAAATGAGAAGAAATGTAGTGGTTATGACAATAAAGTCAAATATAAAAAGATCATATGCCTGGCACAATGTTGGGTAGTATTTCATTCCATTGTACAGAGGGTTGCTATGAGTTGGATTTGACTTGACAGCACCTAAAGACAATGAGTCTGGAGCAGTACCACCCTGGGTCTGATCTGAAAAGATCTCCAAAGCTAAGCAGGATTGGGCATGGTTAGTACTTGGATGGAATACCACCTGGAAATACCAGGTGTTGTAGGCTTGGGAGAAAGACCTGCCAGCCCACTCCCAAAGCAATCAGCCACCAAAAACTTTTTGAATAACTGAGAGCACTGACAATAGTGCCAGGCATGGCAAGATGTTGGGTAGTGCTTTGTTTGTTGTACATAGGGTCGCTATTAGTCAGACCCAATTAGAGGGCTCCTCACAACAACAACAAAAGTATTGGTATTCCAAAGTACAGTTTTGTCATTAAATTTAAACCATTCCCACATCAGTTATTTTTAGATATGTGTGGTAGGAACATTAAGTTTCTTATAGTTCACATTTTTCTTACCTTCTGAAGATGAATCGTAAATGTGACGGTCAGAAGGATTTGATTAAAAGGAAATTCAGAAGAGATCATCTAGAGAGTCCTGAACTGGATTTTCAAATGTGGATAAAAAACCAGTCTCCTTGGGTATTGCAAGTAAGCTTCTAAAATAGCCATTTGGAAATAGCAGTAACTTTTAAAAAGTCAAAGAAGAGGAAATGAAGTTCTGATGTCTCTCTTCTCAGAAACATTCATTCACTCACTTTTCTTATTGAAAATAGTGCTTTGATTTTTGTTAGGACCTATCCTGCTTTGCATGATTTCTAGATAGTTTGTACTTTCCATTTGACTTCCTTTTCTACCTAAGAGTTAGGAATGGGTCTTTAATTTTCTGGTCTGCAGATTTTTGGTTTCCAGCATATAAATGAATTTTCCTTTTAAACTGGACTAGATATTTTCTGTTGTATAACAAGAAAATTTAACATAGTATTTAATGAAATGATTGATATACTGTATACTAACTCAGTTTATATTTTCCTTCTTATGCTTTTCCCTATTTTTGTACCCTTCTCATTTATTCTACTTTGATCTCCTATTGTTTCCCAAGAACTACCATGACTTACCATCCCTGCTTTCATAATAAAACTCATATGACCATTTGAAAAACAGAGACAAATTGTTTTCCCCCACCAAAATGCATTCTTTCTTTTGTGTCTATTTTAAGCAATGATTTTATTATGGATATTTTAAAAGTAGGGTCTATATCAACCTCTGCTGTTTTTTTCCCAGCCTTGAAAAAGTTTTTACAAATATGTGTTTGGTCAAAAGGGAGTTAAGAAAGAGTAGCTGCTATAATATACCCATGACTTTACTTTTAGTCTTTTTAATCTTCATGTTTTCTTTATAAGCAGGTACTTTTTTCTATGTAATATGCAAATCTCTCAGTTCGTAAAAGCAACTGGATAGGGATATGTGTTTCATCTTAAAACAAAGACCAAGAAAAAATAATAATATGATAAAGTTATTCAAAGGATTTCAGAAACAGGTGTTCTAAGTCTACACTAATTGGATTTCAGTTAATTATTTCTTTTTCTTTGGGGAATATAAGTAAGAAATGTAAAAAAAAAAAAACACCTGAAAAAACTTCACTAACATGCTAATTGCTCTAATATTATTTAACCTAGGCAAGAAAAAAGAGCCCCTTAATGTGATAGAAGTCTTAATTATCTTTTTCCATTTCTAGAATTTAAGATATAAATTATAGCCTTTCTAATACACTACATATTTCAGAATGTTATGACATACTCCAGTTTTTCATCTATATGCAATTTTAATTTCTCATTGTCAATTCACAGAAAATATTTTTATAATTTAATGATTGGATTTCTCACCAACCTCAGGGATATCTAAGTAAATTTTTCTTAGAATTTAGGTCAAAAAGTCTATGGCTATTTGATTTTATAGATAAATTGTTCATTCTCCTTTAATATCTCATTTCAGCAAACAGAAGAATAACTTTTTATATATCACAGTGGCCACTGTCATTCCTTAAAAGTGTGGATGAACAGCAAGGGGAGTGAAAGAGTAGGAACCTTGTTTGCAAAATAAGACATGAGTTCAGTATGTAAATTCTGAGAGGACTTGGATTTTGTTGTTATTGTTCATTGCTAGTTTTTTAGAACACAGAAGCATGCCTGGTACATATTATGCAAGAAATCTTTTCTAGGTAAATAATGAGACATACTGAAGGAATTCAGCAAAGTATGACGAGAATCAGGACACCAGGTTTTCTGAAAGTAGACAGTTGGTATGGTAGGTATTATTAGAAGAGAAATGAATGAATCTTCTATCCATATTGAGTTCTTTCTTTGCTTTTATTTCTAAAATTAAATTGGAACTATGCCTTCATGGTAGAAAAATCATCCATTAACTTAATTGATTTAGACTGAGAGTTGATGGTTAAATGAAATAAGTGTATTCATAGAACATGGTAAGTGCTTAATAAATACTTGTTAAATAAATCTATATTTATTATGTAATTTTAATTGTTTACATTAGATTAAGTCACAGATTCTGGGCTTCATTCTAATAGTGACAGTTGTCCAAAGTGTTGAAGTCTTAGTGCTGCTACTCTAGTAAGTTCTAGTAAGAGATCAGGGGCAAGAAAAGGATGGTGACCAAACATATTATTATTGTTAAAGAATGTATAAAAATGTTTTGTACTTTCTTGATTTCTTCCTTTGTACTTTCAACAAGATAATTGACTATTATAAATTAATATTTGTACATGATGAAAGTAATTCAAATGGTTCAGAAAAAATTTTTAAAAATATATAAAACACTTTTCTAGATGTATGGTCTCACCTTCAATTAATCATTCTTATTTCCATTATTAAAATTACTTTGTGGTTGTCATTATGTTTTAAAACTATTATTCACTAATTTCTTGATTTTATGTCAGTTTTTTTGAATAATGATACTAGAAATTTGAAGAACTTAGCACATTAATTCCCACCTTCCTTCCTGCTTTTAATTATTAAATTTTTATAATTATCATTTTCACATTGCCAACATTTAATGTGTAATTATAATTAAAAATTTTAAACTTTGACTACAGGTTGAATCTAAATATGATTACTAATATAAATTATTTAGTTTTATGAATATGTAACTATTATTTGATGTAACATCAAGAATTGGACCTGGACCCATAGTTGGGGAAAGATGTGAAAAGTGTCAAAATTATTACACTTTTAAGTTATTCTAAAATTTTTTCTTCATTCTTGGTTATAACTAATTGGAATGTTCTTATATATGTCTTGTTACCAGAGTCTCTTTCAGTTTTGTTTTACTGAAGAACATCATTTACTAATGTTTCATTAGAAGTTGCATTGAATACATTTTCCTGCCCTACTAGTCGAAAATTTTTTATTTTGTTCTGACAGTTGACTGGTAGATTGGGATCAGTATAGAATTACAGCAGAAACTAATTTTCTATCAGCAATTCGAAGGCATTTATCTATTGTCTTTTAACATAAATTGTGATTTTAGAAATTTTCTTATTTTTAAGTCTCATTATTTATTAAGTAACCTTTTTTCCTTCTTTGAAAGATTTTAGATTTTCTTCTTTTCCTGTGGAATATTGAAACTTAACCTCTGTACTTTATTCCCTTACTCAATGTGGAACATGGAGGGGGGGGTACTATAATAATGAAGACTTGTTTTTTTCTTAGCTTAATGAGTTTTTTTGTTCTTTCTTTTTTTCCGCCCGCCCGCCCGCCTGTCTGTCTGTCTTTCTTTCTTTTCTTTCTTTCTTTTCTTTCTTCTCTTTCTCCTTCCTTCCTTCCTTCCTTCCTTCCTTCCTTCCTTCTTTCCTTCCTTCCCTCCCTCCCTCCCTCCTTCCTGCTCTCTCCCCCTTTCTCTCTTTCTCTCTCTCTTCCTTCCTTCCTTCCTTCCTTTTTTCTTTCTTCTTTTTCTCTCCCCTCCCTTCCTTCCTTCCTTCCTTCTTTTCTCCCTTCCTCCCTCCTTCCCCCTTTCTCTCTCCCTCTTTCTCTCTCTCTCCCTCTCTCTTTTTCTCTCCCCTCACCTTCTTTTCTTTTTTTCTTTTTTTCTTTCTCTCTTCTTTTTTTCCCTGGTACTTGGGAGTTGAGCCCAAGGTTTTGCACATATTTAGCAAGTGCCATGCTACTGAGATTCTTCCTCAGCCCATTTTTTAATTTTTAATTTTGAATCAGTGTCTCCTGAGTTACACAGACTGCCTTGAACTCACAATCCTCCTGGCTTCACCTCCTGAATCACTGGGATGACAGGCATGAGCCACTGTCCCTGGTCTTAATGAGCTTTCTTTTATTTTTTATTTGATTTTTTTCCTTCCTTCTATTGCCTAGCCTCCACTCAGAGATTCCTCCTTTTTCTTTTCTTCTAATATAGTGCACATTTTTGGCTTTTGTCTCTTATGCCTCCTACTTGTTTGCTTATGTAGTTGATTACTTTATTCCCTCTATTCAGTGAATATTGGTTTTGCTAATTGTTACCTCTAACTTTTCTAAACTTTTTCTGTTTCTACAGTTGGTTCTTTGACTTGGCAGTCAGCTTTTGCATAAAAGTGTAGATACTCCCCTGACTCACTTTAGTAATATGAATTATATATACTTGAAATATATACCTTCTGTTTCTTAAATTACTATATTTTTCAAGGTGAGTGGTACCATATGTTTATTTTGATCATTCACTTGGATGCTGTTAGATACCCTCTGGAATCAGATTCCAGACCAGATTCTATTTTTGTTATTGACTGGCCCAGTAATCAAAGACAAGTTACTTAACCACTCTAAACCTCAGTTTCTTTCTTTAAAAACAAAGGTTATATCAAGAGTGATGTGATCATTTAGCATGGAATCAGGAAAAAAATCCACTTTGAATTTTCTAAAATGCCTTTTATTTCATCAATGGCATAGCTATAGTGCTTTAGTCTCTCAGTTATAATGTGTTGATGGGGCTGGTATAATTCCATTAGGAACTTGAACATTTGATGCAACATGTTCTTATTGAATATTTAAGGTTCTGAAAACTATTTCTGTAAAAGTTGGTCCTAAATATTTTCAGCTTTGTCAGCCATATGATCTCTGAAGTCACTATTTCTGCTGTAATAGCACAAAAACAGCCCTTGATAATGCATAAACAGAGGTGTGGGGCTCTGTTCCAATAAATCTTTATTTACCAAAAATAGTCAATGGGTTAAAATTTGCTTGAAGACTACTATTTATCTACCCCTAGAATGTAATCACCTGTTCTCTGGAATTGTAACTGGACACAGAGTTGGAGACATACATTTTAATATTATTTATGTGACCTGGAGTTGTATAATTTTTTTAGGTTTCATTTTTCCCACAACATTAAACTAAGAGAACAGAATAAATTATCACTTAAGCTTATTATAGGTCTAAAATTATTTTTCTGGAAGTTAATAGAAGGTTTTTAGTGTGAAAATCTTAATGCTTAGCATGAAGTGATATGTAGTGCAATGCAGTTGATGTTCTTTTTTAGGGAATAAGATGAGGTCTAGTGTTCAGTTTCAATTTACCTAGTTAAAGTTTACTCTTACATTTGTGTGACAGTTAAGAAATAACTTATTGATACGTATGGAATTTGTAATAAATAATAAAATATGTTTTAATAAGTCTTCTATTATGTTTGAAAAATGAATTAAGAATATCTGCTTCAAGTTTCTTTTGTTGACTGAAAAGATTTAAAAAAAGATACTATTGGAACTGTAAAAATATCACTAAATTTAGAAAAATATAAATTTCAAAGGAAGCAATAATACTAGTTACAATGGTAATTACAAATGTCTTATCTGGTTCATAAATGTAACTTATTTTATAGTGGTTGTTTAAATATGAATTTTAGTGCTTCGTTATTTATCTATAAACAAATGTAACATAAATGCTTATTATCTTTTCTGGTGCATTTTAGAACAAAAGAAAATAAATATCTCAAGTTCAAACTGAAATTTGAAGTCAAACTTTAATCTTTTCTTAAAGTAGTACAATTATTTTTTGTTTGACTCTTCTCACATGCTTAAATTTATATTAATCTTTTAAAAATAGTCATTTATGTAACACACCCTCCCTCCTTCCTTCCTTTTTCCTTCCCTTCTTCCTTCCTACCTGAAATAGTTTTTAGTCATTTTGAATAAAATACTATTAGGATGTTATCCCCAGTCTCTAAGAATAGAAGCTAGAAAAGAATAAATATAAACAAGCAATTGTAATACATTTTAAAGAATGGAAAATGCTTTGGTACATAGGTTGACTAAGGACACTTTAGAAGCAGTGGTGAGAAGAAAATAACCCAGGGGAGGTGGCACTAGAGATTTAAAAAAAATGGGAAAGTGCTAGTTGAGTATGGAAGAGATGTATGGTTTAAAAAAAAGCACAAATAAAATGGGCTAATATAAAACAAACTTGAAGATTTGTAAATATATTGTTGACAAAATGTGATTTGGCAGAAAGAATATGTGTTTGGGGGAAGGAATATATAATTCAGAACCTGGCTTTACGTTAGATTTGTGATTTGAGAAATTTAACCTCCTTTATTCCCAATTTCCTCATTTATAAAATGGACATCATAATATGTACCTTAAAGCAATGTTGTAACAAGTAAGATATTTAGAGTAAGAAATTTAGAAAAATATAAATTTCAAACGAAGCAATAATACTAGTTACAATGGTAATTACAAATACCTTATCTGGTTCATAAATGTAACTTACATACATACAATACATACAATACATACATACATACAATAAATGTCTGCAGCTGGGCGTGGTGGCGCAAGCCTGTAATCCCAGCAGTTTGGGAGACAGAGCCAGGAGAATTGAAAGTTCGAGACCAGAGGCAGTCTGCGTCTCAAAAAGTAAAAAAAAAAAAAAAAAAAAAAAAAAAAAAAAAAAAAAAAAAAAAAAAAAAAAAAAAAAAAAAAAAAAAAAAAAAAAAAAAAAAAAAAAAAAAAAAAAAAAAAAAAAAAAAAAAAAAAAAAAAAAA
>VMDO01033286.1:0-18111 GCA_007922755.1 Pedetes capensis
TGTATATATATACAGATATATGTACAGATATATATATAGAGAGAGAGACAGATATATCTTGGAAATTAAGTGTAGCTATATGACTTATTTTTACCAATGGAAATAAATCAATGAAAAATGAATCAATTCCTTGCAAAAGTAAATAGAAATTAGTAGGATATACTCCACACTAGCTTTCTTTGTCAAGGTTATTGTGAAAACAAAAATTCTATGCAGTAGACACTATGTAAATACAGGTTGCTCAGTAATCATGCAGAGAAGAATTGCACTAGAAATGTATTCAAACTTATGACTGACACGAAGAATGAGAATTTGCTGTTGAAATGGATTTGTCAGTTCTATGTAACAAAACTTATCTGATTAATAAAAGTTTCTTTTTCCAAATTTTCACAACCAGCTGATATGATTCTGCCCTCTTCATTATCTAATTTGACATATTAAAAATTATCTTATTATTTTATTGAGAAGTACAAAAGCAACTAATTTGAAAACTTTCAGAAATATCCAGTTATACTTACTGCTTTGACGAATGCCATTGAAGTGAAAGGTTTAATTCTACTTTACTTATTCATAATGATGATTAGTCATTAGTCTCAAGCAGAATATGTTTAAGAGAAAAGACGTACAAAAATACAAGTAAATTCCATTAAATGTAATTTTTTAATGGAAATATATGCAGAAGAAGTGAAATAAGTAAATCAAATCATACCTTTGACAGAGAGAGTTAAGTAAATCTTTGCAGAGGAAGAAGAAGCTTAGTGGGTAAGCACAAATGTTTGAGCATATTCAAGGAAAAAGAATAGCACTATTATGGACTTGATGATACATGAGCTCATGAAAAATTTGTTATCAAATATTGCTAGCCATAATATAGGAGAGGTGTCATGGAGAAAATTGGACAGCTGGGCCTTGTCATATGACAAAGAGTTATGTATAAGGGCTTTGTATGTTTATAAATGAGATATTTTCAAAGAAATTTGAAAAAATTGGAAATGATCAGTTTATATTTAGTGACACCAACATGATAGTAAATCTGGCATTGATTGGGAAATAGTGAAATAAATACCACCAGAACATTAAAAGTCAATAGAGAAGTTATAGAAATACGAAACAATGAAGACAGAAAAAGATGAACAGAACAATATTTTAAGTAGAAAAATCAGATAATACTGAGAAGATATTGAACATGATTGTCTTAGAAGGATGAAAGAAGTCTCTAGGGTTTCATGTTTATAGAAAATCATACAGAACTATTAACTGAGTTAAAGGATTTAATTGGAAGAAAACTTAATTGGAAGAAAAATTGATGTGAAGAATGCAATTGATATATGGCAATGATTTCATTTTGGGATATACTTGACACATTTTGGTATAGTTCAACAGCAAGAGCTCAATAATTTTCACATATCTGATTCAGCTCACTTTCATAAAATTGTATTAGCTGAATTAGTCAAACAAAATATGTAGATTAAATTGAAAAAAGTGATGATTAAATAGAAAGTGATAAAAATAATTTTCTGAAATCACATGCATTTGTTTTTCTCTGTGTGTGAATTCCCAGGATGTTCCTCTATATCTACTGTGAAGAATACCTATCATCATTTATTAGAAACTGAGGCTTCTGAAATCAAGAACTTTTTTAATTCGTAGAAGTTATAACAATGTATAGGAACCTCAATAACTTTTTACCCTGAGGTTATCATATATTGTAGTTATGTAATTGTGTGGGGAAAAAGAAAGTTACATATGGCTTCAAAGTTTGTTAGCACCAAAATTTAACTTGGAAAGCCATGGATTCTCTTGGTTTCACAGCTATAGATTCTGTTTAAAAGTGATAGTGGTGATCAGAATATACATTCAGTATATTGAGTGGAAGCTGATAACCATATATCCTGCATTATTCTGATAGGCTTTTCTATCATTTTTGATAAGTTAAAACATACTCAAACATAATTTCTGAATATTCCCTGTTGGAAAGAAATTTCTTATTCTGTAGCAGCTTGGTTTAACAACACATTTGAGTTCACAAGAGAGATAATTTGGTTTGCTTCCTCTGTAGTGATAAGATCAAAAAGAAGTACTTATTAAGAGATTAATGCCCATAGCCACACTTCAGAACCTTCATAGAATTTGTGACAGCTCAGCCAAGAGAGTACCTGAGAAAGTATCTATGAAATAAAATGATATGTATTCATTGAGGCACAAGTCTATTCATATTGTCAAATGATAAATTAATATATCAAAGCTGAGATTGTAACACAGCTCTGTCTGTATTCACCTCCTGATAAATATTCATATTCATATTTTATGGTTTAGATTTTCCATTGGAATTCCATCCATTTTTTTATAACAGAATGCCAAATATCTGATGTCAGTGATATCGGCTGCCAATGTAGGCTCATTAATCAATCTAGACTTTTCCTGTTACCTTCCATGTCTCTGGTCATATCAACATATGGTTAGTAGATTTTGACTTGGAACATTCACTGATGATAATAATGCTAGGGCTCTTCTTTATAACAGCAAATAATTTTTTAAAGTTTAAAAGCATAAGCATGTTTTTGAAGCATGTCTGTATGTCTTACCTCTAAATCTTTGACCCTATTCCCAAATTGGGCTGGGATTTAGCTCAGTTGGTAGAGCACAGCGCTGCAGTCTCTGAGGTCCTGAGTTCAATTCCCAGTACTGTAAAAATGGGAGAAGGGCCTGGCAATCCACTCCCAAGGCAATCCCGACACAGGCAGCCATTGAAAACCCTATGATGGTTGCTATGAGTCAGATACCAACTCGACAGCACCTAACAACAATTCCCAAATCAGATTTCTGCGTTTATCTGCACTCTTTATTTTAATTTCATCTACCAACTGCCTTCAAACACCTTGCTGTAAATTCAAGTTCTGTGATATGGTTTCCTAGTGATTATTAATTTAGAAGCCTTATTCTAAGTAAACAGCCAAGAATTTTGTGAAAAATGAAGAGAGTATTGAAAACTAGGTATATATATATATATATATGCTGGGATTTAGCTCAATTGGTAGAGCTCTGCGCTGCAGTCTCTAAGGTCCTGAGTTCAATTCCCAGCACTGCAAAAATGGGAGAAGGATGTGGCAACCCACTCCCGAGGCAATCCTGAAAAACAATCTGCCATTGAAAACCCTATGAGGGTCACTATGAGTCAGATACCGACCCAAAGGCACCTAACAACAACTATATATATATATGTGTGTGTGTGTGTGTGTGTGTGTGTGTGTGTGTGTGTGTATATATACATATATGTATATATATATGTATATGTATATATATATTTAAGAATCTGTTTATTGAGAGACTTACTTTACCTGTACAGATTAATGATACCACAGATCTAGTGATTTATAAGTTTGTTCTTCAGATCAAGATGTCTGTATTATAGTTACCAAATGGTTAAAGTGGTTTTTTGATTCAAAAAAAGGAAAACCCAAAACATGATTTATAGTATAATTTAATATTATGCATAATAAGATTTGTTTATACAAATTCTGAAGCACAGCAGGCTTACTATTTCCAACTCAAGACCTTAAAAAAGTTGTAGAAAGTTGAGGTGGCACATGCCTTTAATCCTAGCAACTTGGGAGTCTGTGGCAGGAGGATCACAAGTGCAGGGTAAGAAGCAGCAAGCCTCTGTCTCAGAAAGGAAAGAAAGAAAGAAAGAAAGAAGGAAAGGAAGAAAGAAAGAAAGCAAGCAAGAAAGAAAGAAAGCGAGCGAGCGAGAGAGAGAGAAAGAAAGAAAGAAAGGGGAAAACCAAACAACCTCCTTCCAATTTGTCATAAATCACTTGTACTTTACTCTTGGTTGTATTTGTATTTATGTTTTTTGATATTTACATGATTTAATCACTGGAATAAAGTATGATTTAGGTCCAATCTCATATAATCACTTTTTCAGTATTTACACTTTCTATATGCAATTTTTGTTCTATATTTACTCTCATAATACTACAATGTGAACTATACCTTGTTGACAAATATGCTTTCGGAATTATATGAATCTTTTTTCTTATTTTAATGTTACCTAGTCAAGGTATACATATCTAGAAACTCTTAGCAATATGCTGATGTGAAAGATTCTAGAATATTTATGGAGCCATTTGTATGCACAGGGATTTTTAGATAAGGATGCCAATAGAATAATATTTTTATAAGTCAATGCAATTAAAAATCCATGTGGAATTGAATGTTACAATATCTTACAATATTAAATAAAATAAATATAAGAACAAGAGATTAGAATATATTTTTGAGATAAAAAATGTGGATATTAGTGCTACTTCCAAATTCACAGGAAAGCATTTGATATAGGAATAGAAAGAAAATTGTGAAAAGAACAGAAAGAAAGTTGCTGACCTCTCAATTTCTCTTCCCACCAGCCCAAAATATCCATTAATCCACTTTGAATATATGTATATTTTAATGTTATTCACACTTTCCATAGATAAAATGATATAATATGTGATGTTTGTAAAGAGGTTATTCATTTAACATGTTTTTATGACTCATCCATACTGTAACATGTATCAGTGCTACATCTTTATATATAACTAAATAATAGTTCACAGTACAGATGTAAATTTTGTTTTTTCACTTGTCAGTTGATAGATATGTAGATATTTTATTTATCTTTTGATTATTATGAATAATGTTTCTATAAAACTTTGTGTTCAACATTTGTTGTGTACATAAATTTTCATGGTTCTTTAGTATGCAGCTAGGAGTTACATTGCTGGACCTTATGGTTACTCTGTCTTTAGTCACTTGAGGAATAAGCAGTTTTCTGAAGCAATGGCACCATTAATATTCCTATCAGCATTTTATGAGGGTTATAATTTCTCGTATGTTAGATGTCATCAAGTTGGGTCTGACTCATAGAGACCCTCATAGGGTTTTCACTGGCTGATTGTTTTTTTAGAGAGTGGACTGCCACATCCTTCTTACAATTTTGCCATTGTAGAGATTAATTGGGGAGCTGGGATTTAGCTCAGTTGGTAGAATGCCATCCTACAGTCTCTGAGGTCCTGAATTTGATTCCCAGAACGGCAAAAATTGGAGAAGGATAGGGTAAACCATTCCCAAGGCAATCCTGAGACAATCAGCCATTGAAAACCCTATAAGGGTTATTATGAGTCGGAGAGGACTCCATGGCACCTAACAACAACAACAACAACAACAACAACAGATTGAACTCTGGCCTCAGAATGCACAGCTGGCAATTTAAAAACTGAGCTAAACCCCAGCCCTCTTCATATTCTTAGCAACCTGTTATTATCTGACTTTTTGTCTCTGGCTGTCTTGGGATTATGAAGTAGTATCTAATGATTTCGACTTATATTTCCTTGATAATGCATACATTTTTATGTGTTTTGATTATTTCTCAATAATAAAAAGAAAACAGTTTAGAATGGGAAGGACATTTTTCTTTCTGTATTGGGAGGCTGAGCCTATGACCTCATGCCTACTGTGCAAGTGTTCTATCATTGAGCTGCCCCTCCTGACAATTTTTAAATTTTTTATCTTGAGACAGATTCTCATTAAGTTATTCGGGCTGACTCTGGCCTACACCTTGCAAATGCCTCTTCTTCCCAAATTGCTGAAATTGCAGGCATGGACCAACACAACTGGACTGTTTTGTTTTTATTTGTGATGGAATGTACTACTTTATGTCCATTCGTATCATTTTCTATCACTCATTTCCTAAAATGACAAAAATGCATACATTATGAATACATATGAATTCAATACATTATGTTGTGTTATTTTGTTGTTGCTAGGTGCCTTTTAGTCGGGTCCAACTAATAGTGACCCTATGTACAACAGAAGGAAACACTCCTGACACTGTGCCATTCCCAGCACTATGTCAGTCTTTCTCTGCTATTCATAGGGTTTTCAATGGCAGATGGTTTTGGGAGTGGGCTTCTAGGTCTTTCTCTCATTTTTGCAATGCTGAGGATGGAACCCAGGTCCTCAGAGAGTGCAGAGCAGTGCTCTACCAACTGAGCAAAACCCCAGCCCCCATGATGTACTATATGATGTTTTAAGGTATGTATACACTGTTCAGTAACAAAACTCAAGCTAAATCACATTATGATTTCCTCACATACTTGTTTTCTTATAATGAGAATAGTTAAAATCTATTCTCAGCAATTTTGAAAGGTACAATATATCATTATTACTCATACTCACTATGGTGTAAATAGATGTCTTGAATTTATTCTTCCCATCTAAATTAAATTTGTATCATTTGGCCAAATCTCTCTGTTTCTTGTACTTTCCACATCCCAAAGGAGCCACCATTCTACTTTCTGCTTCTATGAGTTTGACTTTATTAGATTATAAACATAAGTGAACTAATGTGATATTTTTATATTCTTCCTGGATTATTTCACTTAACATAGTATCTGCCTTGTTTGTCTAGGTTGTTATAAAGAAACCACCAATGTAACAGAACAAAGAAGTTAGGAATAAATCTAAGCATTTATAGTCAAATAATTGTTGATGAAGATGCCAAGAACACAAAATGTAGAGGGATATTCTCTTCAATAAATAGAATTTGGCAATCTCAGTACTTCGAATGCTAAGGCAAGAAGATCAAGAATCAAGAGTTCAAGGGCAGCCTGTGTGCAGCATGAGTCCAAGGCCAGCCTGAGTTACATACTGACATGCTTTCTCAAAGAAAAATCAGAAAAGTAGGATATGCACATACAGAAAAATAAAACTAGACACTTATTTTACATCTTATACAAAGAAATCAATTCTATATGGAATAAAGACTTAAATTTAAGACCTAAAATTATAAAATTATGAGAAGAAAACATGAGTAATAAGCTCCATGACATTAGTTTTTGGTAATGACGTGCTTAGGACATTATCTCCAAAGCATGGACAATAAAAGGAAAAATTGAAAAATCCTGTCTATGTGTCAAGATAAACAGTTTCACACAGTAAATAAATTATCAGCAAATTAAGGAGCTAACCTACAGAATGGAAAAATATAATTACAGAACATAGAGATTAGTCAGCTAATTTGTCCCTGCATCAGAAAAACCAACTGAAACAAATTTATATGAGGAAATATTTATTGAATTCCCACAGTTAGAGGACCAATGTCCATAAAGCTGGCATAGTTGTCAAAGTGGGGAGTTCTGCCAGTGAGCCTCATGTCATGGTGGATCAGGAGTAGAGAGCAAACAGTGCAACTAGACCTACAGGACAGGGTAAAAGCCTTCAAAGGATTGTCCACCAGGAACCTACATCAGCAAAACTAAGTCTTGCCTCCAGAGTTGCATTACTTCTCAGGACAGTGCCACCAGCTTGGAATCAAACATTCAAATACATGACGTTTGGAGGACAATTTATAGTCAAACCATAGCACATCTAATGAGAGGCTAATATTCATAATATATAAGGAAATCAATTCATTAGCAAGAAAACTAATAATCTAATTAAAAAGGAACAAAAGATCTGATTAGATATATCTCACATGAAGACATACAAATAACAAAAAGATGTCTGAAAAATTTTTCAGTATCATTAATCATGAGGAAAATGCAAATTTTATCAAAATGAGATGTCAGCTTGTGCCTACTAAAAAGACTATCATGGAAAAGAAGAAAGACAATAAGGGCTAGTGAGGATGCAGATAAAATATAATACATGTATTCTTGTTAGGAATGTCAATTAGTATTAGCCATTGTGAAAAAGGGCATAAAGTCCTGAAAAATTAATAATATGATTAACATATAATCTGGCAAGCCCATCTCTGAGTATATACAAAAAAATAAAATATATATTGTTCAGATACGTACACTCTCATGTACATTACAGTATTATTCAAAATTGCCAGGTAATATAATCAATCTAAATATCAAACAGATAAATGAATAAAACATTGTGGCATATATATATATATATATATATATGAGTATTATTCAATTTTAAATAAGATATTTTGACCAATTTAAACTTGTTTTTTATTATTTAGATATAAGTTTTCTTTGTATTTTGTAGATATTTGTTTTAAGTCCTTTATGAGACAATACATGCAGGTATATTCTCCAGCTTTATGAGTGGTCATATGTCTTTCATTATGTTGCTCTTGAAACACAAAAGTTTTTAATTTTGATGAAATCCTACTTATTTATTTTCTGTTTGTTATTTTTATGTCACATCCAAGAATTTGCTGTCAATATATATTTTGAAGATTTACTTCTATATTTTCTTTTAAAAGTTCTATAGTTTTCCTTATGTATTTAGGTTTATAACCATTATTGAAATAATTTCATATTCTAGCATACTACCTGTTCTAAGTTAAATAGTACAGTTAGGTGCTCTGGTATTCCCATTTTCTGAAGTGTTATCCGTAATTTGTTATGATCCACACAGTCAAATGCTTTTGCATAGTCAATAAAACATAGATAGACATCTTTCTGATATTCTCTTCTTTCAGCTAATATCCACCTGACATCAGCAATGATGTCCCTGGTTCCCCACCCTCTTCTGAATCCCTCTTGATTTTCTGGTAATTCCCTGTCTATATACTGCTGCAGTAGCTTTTGAATGATCTTTAGTAAAATCTGTATTGCTTGTATGTAGTAAAATTTTGTTGCTTGTATGTTATATTAATCATATTGTCTGATAGTTTCCACATTCAATTGGATCCTCTTTTTTTGGAATAGGTACAAATATGGATCTCTTCCAGTAAGTTGGCCAGGTAGCTGTTTTCCAAATCTGTTGGCATAAACATGTTAACACCTCCAGTACTGTATCTGTTTGTTGAAACATCTCTATTGGAATCCCATCAATTCCTGGAACCTTGTGTTTCAACAGTTCTTTCAAGGGAGCTTCCACTTTGTCCTTCAATACCGCTGGTTCCTCTTCATATGCAATCTCTTGAAATTATTGGTCATCTAGCAATTCTTTGAGACAGTTGTTCAAATAGAACAAGGAAACACAGCCTGGTTTAAAGTTGAGATAGGTGTGCATCAGGCCTATATACTTTCACCGTATTTCTAGAATTAATATGCTGACCAAATAATCCAAGAAGCTGGACTTCATGATGAAGAACTTGGCATCAGGATTGGAGGAAGACTCATTAACAACTGGCATTATGCATGATACAACTTTCCTTGCTGAAAATGAGAAGGATTTAAAACATTTACTGATGAAGATCAAAGATCACAGCATTCAATATGGCCTGCGACTAAACACCAACAAAACAAAAACCCTTTTGACTGGGTCAGTATGCAACTTCACAATAAATGGAGAAAATATTGAGGTTGTCCAAGATTTGGCTTTGCTTGGCTCTATAATGAACACCTGTGGAAGCAGCAGTCAAGAAATCAAAAGACGCATTGCTTTAGGAAAAGCTGTGGCCAAAGATCTCTTTTAGAATATTGAAAAGTAAAGACGTCACATTGAAGACAAAGGTTCGTCTGACTCACGCCATGGTATTTTCAGTCACATCATATGGTTTTGAAAGTTGGACATTGAACAGGGCGACAGGAAAAGAATTGATGCTTTTGAATTATGGTACTGGAGATGTCTACTGAAGATATCATGGATTGCCAAAAGAACCAATGGATCTGTTCTAGAAGAAGTGCAACCAGAGGGCTCCTTGGTAGCAAGAATGGCCATACTGCATCTTACATATTTTGAACATGTAGTCAGGAGATATCAATCCCTGGACAAAGATATCATGTTTATGAGAGTGGCATGTCAAAGAAAAAGAGGAAAACCCTCCACCGGATGGACTGACACAGTGTCTGCAACAATTTGCTTAAACATAAATACGGTCATGTGCCTGGCACAGAATCGGGAAGTGTTTCAATAAGCTGTACACAGGGTTGGTATAAGTCGGCCTCGACTCAATGGCACCTAACTACAACAACAAGTTAAATAGTTCTCTCCAAAACGCACATCCATGTGAAACTTGTGAATGTGTCCTCATTTGAAATACAGTATTTTCAGGTATAATCAAGGTAATATGAAATTGTAGATGATTTGAGTGGCCCTAAGTCTTATAAGATGCATGTAAATGGTAAGGGGTCATGTAATGATGAAGAAATAAATTATAATTATACTGTCACATACCAAGCAATATCAAAAATTTCTAGCAACCACCAAAATCTAGGAAAAGTGAAGGAGGCAGCCAACTCTCCCTCCTCCCCATATCCTAGATTTCTTACTTTTATCTAATTTTAGTGTTTAGTGACTGGCTGCATTATATTTGTGAAAATTTTCTATTAAAGTCATCTATGAAGATTAAAATAAACTTTATTGAAACTCTCATTAATGTTGCTGGGTATGGTAGTTCATACCTGAAATCCAAGCACTCAGGAAGAGGAGATAGGATGATTGTGAGTTCAAGGCCACCCTGGGATACATAAGGAGACTAGGCAAAAACCAAACCAAAGAAAACAAACTCTCATTAAGGTGGCCATTTTCCCTTGCTCCTGTGAATTATGAATATTCTTTTTAAATTAAATATTCTGGTTGTATGTATTGATGGAGTACAGCATGATAATTCCTTTCATATACACACTATGGGATTATCAAATCAGGATTGCTGATGCTTTCATCTCCCTAAACACTTCACAAAATTTTTATTAATATGCCTAGATGAATTATGAATATTCATGATGGCATCTAAAATTTTGAATCCTTTTCAGAAGGTTTTCAATTTACTTTTTCCAAATGCACCAGAGGAATCCTATCTACATCAACTATATAATTAAGAAATGTATATCTTAAATAATAAAACACAAAAGTAAAGATGACTTCTTGATCTATATGGGCTGAACATAATATGTTCTGTCCACAGGCATGAAAATGACATTCATCTGGTGTAACTCCATCAGAATTTTTAGGAGACCAGATACACGCACAGTGAAAAGTAATATTTTTAAACAATTGTTAAAGCAATAATCTTATACAGTGGCATTAAGTTAATGAGGAAAGCACATTATATACAGATGTGCTTCATATAGGCTTTCTTATCGTACTTAAAGCACACAGGCAGAAGAGATTTATTGTAATTCTTAAGAGACCTAAGATTTCCAGAACAGAACATGAATATTGTCCTGAACTTAAAATCATCAGCACTATTAGTGCCTAACAAGAATTCAGACTAATCTTTGTAGCTAAGAAGGCAGGCATTGACTTCTCTCTGACAATAAAAATCTTAGTTGGAATCTTCTAATAGCTGACTATTTCATCAACACTGATAATCAGTTATTCATTACAGGCATCTTCAACAACTATCTGAACCAGACATTCTGGATAACTTGATGCAGCTTTTACCTGAGCACTTACTGTTTCACTTTGCACTTTGATATTATGGAGATTGCTTTATTTTTTAAGTTGCATGGACTAATGTCTTTTGCCTTCAAACTTTCTGCAGCTTGAATAGTCAGGGCTTTTCTCTGGATCAGTCTTTGATTTAAGGGAATATTATGGCTGGGTTACTGTATCAAGACCACTAAAATTTTCTCTACATTTCTATATCAATAATAAGGCCACTTCATTTTCTTTTAATTGATGAATGCATTAGTGTAGTACTTTTAATTTGCTTTATTTTTTTCTTCATATTCATAACTTGGTTAACTGTTTGCACATGAGCCTCAGCTTTTGACCAATTGTAGGTTTTGGCATTACTTTATCACAAACCAAAGTATTTTTAGTTTTTGATTTAAAGTAAGAGATGGGCAATTTCTCCCCTCACTTGGACACTTTGTTACGTTGACATTTGCCACATTAGTAAAAGAGAAAATGGCAATACTTTGTAATAACCTTAAGAGTATGAACTTCAGATTTGGGAAATTCATGGGGATTTTATGTTGAATCCTCTTTATTGCCTTTTCTTGCATGCTTCAGTAGAAAAAAATCATTGGCAAAATTGATCAGAAGGTACACTGTAAAGGATTACAGGAACTAGCCCTGTGGTGTTTCCTGTTTAGGCTTTTGTCTTTGAGAGACTCAAGACTTAACATAGAATGAGAGCCTCAATTTCTGTGGGCCTCAATATTCCAACTCCTATATACTTCTAGTTTACATGTGCAAGTACTAGATCTCAGAAGCTGCAAATATTTACCAAAGTTGGAAACACAAAACAAAACAAAACTTCCTAAAAATAATGTGCTATTATGGTGGCCCTGATATGGAAGAGTCTGTAGAAACAAACTTGAAGTTTTAAAAGTATATTAATAATTGAAGGCTCAAAATTAGGCCCACCTAGTGATACATACTGAGGTACAAAAAAAACTGTGAAAAATGATTAAGAAAGAAAAAGATTGCCTCTTTTGAAGGCCTATTGAATTGTCAAACTTCATAAATGGCAAATGAAAATTTAAACTTTAATGATTAGAAAATGGTATTTACTAATCATTCCCCTTAGTTACATTCCTGCCTCAAAGACAAAAGAAAATTGTTTATAAAGGTTGCTCCCTCATACCAACGGGATCTGCTTGCTTTAGTACTTTTGTGCCTTGGTCAAAATCTTCACCTAAGAATAGCAAAAGGTGTGTGTGTGTGTGTGTGTGTGTGTGTGTGTGTGTGTGTGTGTAAACTTAAACTCTTTTTTCTTCTCCTCTTCTGTCAAGGATCTAGTGTGTTACCTTTTTAGGTATAATCCATAATCATAATTATGATCAGCCAATGGCAAACATTGAGAGAATGACTAAACTCCAAAGAGAAATGTAAAGGGAAAGATAAAGGAGAGGTGGAGAGAAAAGAAAGAAATAGAGTAAAAAAAAAAAGAAAATAATAAAGGAAGTAAGCATGGGATGGATGGAGAAACGGAAGAGGAAGATAGAAAATGAAAGTGAAAATGGATGAAAATTCTCTTTTTACCTTTTGACCTTCTTAGTTTTCTTTTCCTTTTATTTATTTATTTATTTATTTTTGGTTTGTAAGTTGTGGAAATGGATGTTTGCGTAATTTACTATGACAGCTCAGACACAGAACAGATTAGAAGTGATTATAGCCCTAGAGATTATGTTCCTCTTGGTTGGTACTCTCTCATAGCTATTTCTTTAGCAAAACCCAAAACAATTTGTTTAAGACTATTCTTAACATTAACAGCAACAACAATTCTTACAATAGCTACTATCCCCTTTTGCTACAAAGGAGCTAGGAGTCAGTAACACAAAAGTGTCTCTTACGTTTTATTCAGGAGGAAAGAGATGTGGGTACTGGGCATATATGTAGTATATAATTAACTAAAGTTGCAGCAATTTAATTGTGTGCCAGTAGCTAATATTCTATTTAGGAAGTATTTGAGTTTAAATACCAAAAGAATGATTGAATAACTCAATTCTTGAGAAATCCAACAATGAAGTTTCAATCATGAGAAATAGCCTCAGAATTAACAAAAATAAATTAAATTTTCAATGTTAGACCATATGTGCTTAAAATAAAACTTTAAATCTGATAGAAAAAGGGCATCTCATTGGAAGTATTTTATAATGCATTTGTACATTAAAGATTTAATTGGAATGAGTTTTTAAATATAGAATCTACAAGTTTCCTCAAAACAATAAGAGAACTGTAAGAATTTGCTTTTTACATTTCTAATCAGAATGATGTATGGAGAATTATCATACCTTATGCTAAAATAAATTAAGATTAGGGGTTACATTTTAAACCACTAGTGCTAGTGTTGTTAGGTGCTGTCCAACTCATAGCATCCCTCATACAGTTTTCAATGCCTAATTGTTTTGGAATTGCTTTTAGAGTGGATTGCTACATCCTTCTGTTTTTGAGGTGCTGGGGGATGAACTTGGGTCCTCAAAGAGTGCAGTGTAGCACTCACTAACTGAGCAAAACCTCAGTAATATTATAAATTTAATATTCTGTAATTCTGTGTCTCAAAGTTGATAGATTTTGTCTTTATGAGTGATATCATGTTGATATTGCCCGAAAGGACTTATCATTTTACTTCACATTTTAATGGTTTATATTGAAGAAAATTGTAGGAAAAACTATATTGTGGAAATTATTTGATGCTGAAAAACTATAGTAAATAAAGTGAGAAATCTTAGTGCTAGTCAGTCCTATTTAAAAGGAAAGTATTTTGCACTGATTAATTGATTGATTGATTGATTTTTCAAAATAAGTTCTTAATGTGTAGCCAAGACAGGCCTCCAACTCATAATGCCACTGCCTTAGCCTCTGCAGTGCTGGCATTACAGGAATGTGCCACATATTATTCTTTTATATGGCTAGCTTGCAGTGATTTTTATGTTTAGTTCAATTTAGGGCATTGGAGGACAACGAGATTTGGGGTTGAATCCTCACCTATTTTCTATTTCTACCACCTTTCACATAATCTCTCTAAGCCTTGTTGTGGTGGTTAGGTGCCATGGAGTGAGTGTACGACTCATAGTGACCCTACTTACAACAGGCGAAATAGCAACGTGTTTCTCTGGTGTTCATAGGGTTTTCAATGGCTTATTGTTTTTGCGGGAGTGGGTTGCTGGATCCTTCTCCCAAGCCAACAGGACTTGGTGTTACCAGGCGGTCTCCCATCCAAGTACGAACCAGATCCAACTCTGCTTAGCTTCTGAGATCTGATGGGATCGGATGCCACAGTTTTACCACATAGCTGCCTCTAAGACTTCTTGTTGTTGTTGTTAGGTGCCATTGAGTCGGTATCCAACTCATAGAGACCCTCTGAACAACAGGGAAAACACTATTGTCAGTGCTTCTCTGCTGTTCATAGGGTTTTCAATGGCAGATTGATTTTTGGGATGGGGTTGACAGGTCCTTCTACCCAGCCTACAGCTTCTGGTGTTCCCAGGCAGTCTCCCATTCAGGTACTAAGCAGGCCCGATCCTGCTTAGTTTCCGAGATCTGACGGGATCCGATGCCACAGGGCTATAGCTGCAGGCTCTCTAAGACTTAGTACAGTCTTAATTTTAAGAAGAGAACACTAATAAGAAAAAAAAAGATAATTATTATTGAATGCTTCTGGGATATCACTCATTGTTGTAAGTAGTTTGCATAATATTTTAAATAAATTTTTTGTTTAGAAAAATTTTAGTGTTCAAAATTATTATGAACGTAATTTAGAGGGTTACTAAAATATGCCACACACAATTCTGCTTATTATTAATATCTTATGTTAGTATGGCATACTTTTCACAATTAATGAATCCTCTATTAATACATTATAATTAAGTGACATTTATATTTTTTATATTTCCTTTTTTTTAACCTAGTGATTTTTTTTTTCTTACAAGAGTCCATTCAGGACACTACATTATACTAGTTAACATATTTTTTTTTTCTTTTTAGTCCTGAGGGCTTTACAGAAAGATGCTTTTGATGACCCTGAAAATTTTGGCTGTTATCAGCTAAGTATTTGTATAAGTTGAAAATTGGGATTTGCCTGATATTTTTTTATGCTTAGACTGCATTTATGGATTTAGAGGAGGATGACAATGGAGATAAGGTGAGATCGTCATCAACCATATCAGGGATACATGATATCAACATGGCTTATCTCTGTTTGAGTTATACTTGACCATGTGTCTGTGGTAGTGTTTATCAAGTTATTGCAATATAAAGGTACTCCAACTTCTCGTAGGTCTTTTCCTCATGTTTTGGAAGGAAGGTGCTATACATGGCTCACGTTTGAAGAGTGGGGAATTATACTTTATCTCCTTAAAAAGAGTCTCCTCATAAATTATTTAGAATTTTTCATGTTACACTTCTCTGTTTTTCCAATTCATTTATTTATTCAATGCTTATATCAGTATGGATTTAGAGAGTTTTGTTAAACTTTATAATCTAATTCAAAACTATTACCCTTTGTCACATTGTTCCAGGTAGGATGATTGGAAAGTAATCCATTGTCTTCTCTTTTTTGTTTCTATCATTTGCCTGCTTTTGGCAATACAAGATTCTACAGGGTCATCCCATATATTCCTTTTCAGTGGAAAGTCTTTTTCTCAGTAATACTCATTTCTTGGAAACAACCTAACAATATTAAAATCAAATCAAGAGTAGGGTGGTGGTTTACATAAAATTTCATCACATGTACTTAATATTGATAGATAGATAAAGATATAAATATAGATGGATAGAGATAGGTAGGGTATTTTGTTTTTGTTTTTACTTTTATCCAGTACTAGGGGAGTTGAGCCCAGGGCCTCACACATATATTACAAGTGCTCTACCACTGGTCCACATTCTCAGCTCTCAGTCCTTTTTTTCTGCTTTTATTTTTTTTTTCCATTTTTTTTCCCCCCTAGGTTTATCTTGGGTCAAGTTCTCACTAAATTGCTAGGCTGCCTGGGGCCTGGAACTGGTGATCCTCCAGCCTCCGACTTCTGAGTCACTGGGATTACTGGTGTTTGCCTATGCGTCCAGCCATATTATTTTAAAATAAGAAATTATACATGTAAAAAATCCCATTCAAGAGTTGAGAATGCAGCTCAGTGTTAAAGTACCTGAATCTAACATGCACAAATCCCTGGATTTAATGAACAATACCACACATACACATACACACACAAATGTACACACCAGGAATGTCATTCAATTTTGTATCTTTATGGCACACTATAAATTTCAACAAATTAAGTTGGGTGCAGTGGTCCATGCCTATAATCCCAGCGGCTCAGGAGGTAGAGACAGGAGGATCGCAAGTTGGAGACCAGAGGCAGTCTGCATAGTTTAGCCAGGCCCTGTCTCAAAAAGTAAAAAAAAAACAAAAGGTCTGAGGGTACAGCTCAGTTGTCCAGCACTTGAGACTCTGGGTTTAACCTCCAGTACCACAAATAAATAAATAAAAAATAAAGAAAGAAATAAAGAAAGAAATTTCAACAAATTGTAGAGAAAATACGTACATATTGCCATATGTGTAGATGCATACCAATGATGCTTAGGTTGACTACATGATTATAAAAATACATAGACATATATTGTATGCATATATAATATATATATAATATATATCTATTATATATAGATATATATCATAAGCTTATACTTTTACATATTATACAAACATTATAAATTATGTTGCTTATAGTATGAATATATGTATACTAAGTCAAACTTTTTAATATATTTAAATATAATTTTTGACTTCTATCAATTTGTTAAGAAAAATGTCTAGGTTAGTAACAGTTATAATAAACATACGGTTAGAATTCTTGTGCACCTCCAAAAATGTGTATGCTGAAATCTAATTTTCTATGCTGCTTAATTAAGAAGTGGCTCCATGAATTAAAGATTAGGTCATGAGTCCTCTGTCCTTATGAATGGGTTAAGCGGCTTGATGGAATATGTGCATCCCTTCCTGTAGGTGAAGGTACATTAAAAATGCGATCTATGAGGTGTTGGCCCTCACCAGTCATGGAATCTGCTATCTTGATCTTGGACTTTCAAGTCTCCAGGATTATGAGAATGAACATTAGATTACTCATATATCACCTTGCCAAATACTTTTGGCAACTTGTAGGGATTAAGACAAACTAAATACTTAAAAACAAGATCACTTAAGTAAAAGTATCATCTCTCATGTTTAAATAAATTACCACTAAAGAAATAAATACATGAACTAGATACATAGAAGTTATCTCACTGGAGAAAATTTAGAGTCCCAGGTAAATTTTAGGAATGAATGTTATTATTTTTTTCCCCTGGTACTTGTTTGTTGAACTCAGAGGCTTACATATACTTTCAAGGTGCTCTACCCACTGGGGTGTGGCTCCCTAAGTCATTTTTTAAGTTTTTTATTTTGAGCCAAGGTTTTGCTGAGTTATGCAAGCTGCCTCTGGGCTTGAACTCAAGATTCTCCTGGCTCCACCTCCAGAGTTACTGGGATTACAGGCATGAACCTCAACCAGTGCCACATGTTCTTAAAGATGAAAATACAGATGAAAATAAAATGATGTAATTGTTGAGTTTGAAGTTGTATTTATTTACTAGTGTTTATTTGTTCAATCATTTGTCATTTTTCTTTTCTTTTCTTTTCTTTTTTTTTTTTTTTTTTTTTTTTTTTTTTTTTTTTTTTTTTTTTTTTTTTTTTTTTTTTTTTTTTTTTTTTTTTTTTTTTTTTTTTTTTTTTTTTTT
>VMDO01033287.1:0-18113 GCA_007922755.1 Pedetes capensis
AACAAGCCTAAGAAGCCTACAGCTGTACCATTGTGGCATCCAATTCCATCAGAACTGGGAAGCTAAGCAAGGTCCAGCCTGGCTAGTACTTGGATGGGAGACCACCTGGGAACACCAGGTGCTGTAGGTGTGGGAGATGGACCGGCAACCCAATCCCAAAAAACAATAAGCCATTGAATAACATAAGAATAGCAGAGAAGCAGTAACAATACAGTTTCACTTGTTGTATGTAGGGTTGCTATGAGTGGGACACAGATTGGATACTTAACAACAACAACAGCAACAACAAAGCCTAAGAAAAACACAGGGCAAAGTTTAGGAAACGTGCAAATATCACCAGCAAGCCATCTGTTTCAATTAATCAAAAGGTTGTTTCATAAAGAGAATCCAAAGCTATTTTGGACCAAATGATGCTTGCTGTGGTCTCCGATACCTCTTTGCTACCTGTTATCTCAGCATCAGAGTTCTTAGAACTACTGGGAGAGTAAATCTGTAAAGCAAAATGTAGGGAAAGCAACATTTAGCCCAGGTGTTCTGAGAATTGAGAAGGTGTTGGGTTAGTGGGCATGTTCTAATTTGGATTTTAATAATGACATTCCTAAGCAATTAACTGGAGGAAATTAAGGAGGAAGTGGAGAAAGAACAGCAATTTATGAACAGGAGCCTAACAGGCAGCTAAATGGGACTCAATTTCCTTCAACCAGAGGTAAGATACCCAGGAGAATTAGGCTAAATGTTGCCCTTCTTTGTTTAGGAAAGATGGTTGCGCAATCTCCTGCAGATCACGTAACCACCTTCCCATTGTTGAGGCTCTGATTGAACCTTGAGAGTGGGGCACACTTGCCGTTCTGTTTCATCTGTGTTCTTCTCTATGGACAACACTGGGTCTCTGTTTTGTGTGTTTTTGCCAATAATTGGTTAAAATTAACAGAATAATTTATATACATATATTTCTTCAAAATCTTTGGTGAAGATATTTGTGGGAGTAGTAGAGCAATTTCTTGTTTCCATGTACAGTAAGTACAGTTTTCCCCTACTGATACAGACAGAATTTTGATGGTTGTATGAATTCATCAGAGTCCTAAATGTGCAGAGAAACCAATGAATAACCAGCAAGGTATTGACCATTGGAGTGGACTGCTGCAAGAGAATGGCAGAAAGCAAATGACATTCAAGGAGGAAGATGAAAAAAGAAAAAAAAACTCTCATCATATTTTCACTCCTTAACAATTGTATGTTAGAAGCACTTGGAGTATTCGGATGTGTGGTTGGAACTTTGGAGTATTCATTTGTCAAGAAAGATTTTATTACCAGCCTCCCAAATCCTGAAAGGATTGAAAACAATATTGCCTTACAAATCTCTCTCTCTAATTCTGGAATGGATTTTTCAATTGTCCTTTTAGAGAATCAGACTTTTAGTATGGTAATTAGCTAGTTTACTTAACTGAGAAGCAAATATCTCTGTGATCACTCAGGCTGACAGAGAAAAAGAGCAGGAGAGCTAATCAGTATTCTAATGACTGCAGATGGTAACACCACCATCCATCTCATCTGTTCTTAGGTGGAAATTTTCTTATTAATACCCAAACTTATGTCCATTTTGGATTTTTTAAATGTTGTTACTCATTTCCCACTGGGGCTGATAATTAGAGCTCTCCAGAGTAGATCATAGTTAATCTAAATTTGTCCTTCCCTCCAGAGCTTTAAAATTAGAAAGCTACCACATTTATGGTTGTATACACTGCCTCACATTCTCAAGTTTTATCCATTCCATTTCCAAAATAAATGCTGCTTTTTATTTTAGATGTGTGTGTGTGTGCGCGCGCGCTTGCGCATAAGCATGTATGCTAGACACATGGCCCAACATATAGAAAAAGATTTAGCAAGGTAAAAGAGATTGGTAAATTCAATTCTACATTAAAAAATGTAATCAGTATCCAGAAGGGGTGGTTATTTTGGCACTCAGTTTTCAGGTGAACTGTAATGATAATGATGACAGCATTCAGTCGCCAAATTCGTCCTTTGGCTTGGGAACAAACTGCTTGTGGCTGCCGATTCCTGATAGCTCCCTTTGTCCTTAAGAAATTGGTTGAAAATTTGGGCAATCGGAGCCAAGCTCATTGCCTCATAAAAAATCAACCTACCTGAACCACATTGTTGTTGTTGTTGTTAGGTGCCGTCGAGTCGGTATCCGACTCATAGCGACCCTCTGTACAACAGGGGAAGCGCTATTGTCAGTGCTTCTCTGCTGTTCATAGGGTTTTCAATGGCAGATTGATTTTTGGGAGGGGGTTGCCAGGTCCTTCTCCCAAGCCTACAGCTTCTGGTGTTCCCAGGCGGTCTCCCATCCAGGTACTAACCAGGCCAGACCCTGCTTAGCTTCCGAGATCTGACGTCACAAGGCTACAGCTGCAGGCACATTACTGACCGATTACTGCCTGTTGTGATTGTCTCAAATGATGATCTAGTTATTTGAGTTTAATGCATTAAATGAATAGGTTGAGTTCTGTGATTCTGATTGTTAAGGCTGCTGTAGTACCAGATAAAAGAATATTAAGGAAATTGATATTTGTCCTTTACTAAAGATATTAAAAGGGAAAAAATCACATTTACTCTAAGAAGATACTATTGTATTTTTCTAAATCAAATGTCCTTCTTAATATATTCATTTTAAACACTTTTGATTAACACAGAAAAACATGACAAAAATCTTGGAGTATAAAAGTTGGTTCAAATATGGTGGCTTTTTCCCTATCAGTGGATTCCCCTTTTATTCAGTATCACTTGGAGAAGTTGTGTCCCTGATTTAAAGATTGAGAGTAAGTGGCTGTGTCCACGACTATCTTTAACTGTTTATTCTGAAACATTGCACTTAACTCCCCTCAGTTTCTACCAGGTTTGTTCAACATTTTAGCTTCTCTACACTGCATTTAATAAATAAGAATTATCTTGAGCCCTATGTAACTTATATAATACAGTTAGTGCATATATATAATAAGGTGAAAGATGGGGAACACAAAGAAACTAAATACTAAAAAAAAAATATGATGCTAAAAGATTGTGTGAGGCCACATTACTAGCTTTCTTGGGCCAAATGCAGCCCATGGGCCAAGGGTTGGACATGGCTAATTTCTATGAAAACTTAAAACAACAACAACAACAACAACAACAACAAAAAACAACTCCTTACTCTTTTTGAAGAACAAAGGCTATACCCATTTTCTCCTCCACAAACCCAAATATAAAACCTTGAAAAGTGTTAATGGCTGTGTTCCTACATTAGAATTCAAATCGTTAAATTCATTTACATCAATTAAATTATAAAATGTCTAATATATACAGATGACAGCATAAGGCCTTTGCATTATGGAGTTGCTTGTTTTACAGTTTCAGAGATAAATTTATGTTAAGGATCATGAATTTCACTCCAAAAGTCACCCCAATTCCATCATGAGTCATTCTCATGGAGTGAATTAAATATACCTGTTTAATAATGAAATTTCATGCTTTCACTTAAGGACCCAGTTGGAGGGTATTAGCCATTCAGCTTGACTGAATAACTATCTAATTTTCTGAATTCCTTTTCCATTGGACTTAAATTTAAAGTTAAGATGAGAAAGACATATTTTAACAAAGTTAAACTGATTTTATTTCTGTTTTTAGTCAATAGAATGTATTTGGGTGATTGCTTAAAAAACAGATGAATCAAATAAAAATAATTAAATTAAAATGAGATAATTATTTTCAGCATTAATTTTTAACCAATGTCAAATATTTGTGGTGTTCAGAGGCAGCCCACAGAATATAGAATACATTAATATTCTGTCATGGGAGATTTTACATTTTAAATGTCATTGAAAATTTATTCCAATTATATAATGTTCTCTTTTGACATACTCGAAAAAGTTTTGCTTTCTACTTAACTAGTAACTTGGCCTACCATTTTTCTCCTTGTTGAATTTACCTATGGTCTAGTATTTACACACTGCAACAATTTTGTATTTTTATCTAGGTCATAATATTTGTTAAATGACGTGTGATAAAAGAGACTATTTACTCATTTTCATGGAGAAATGGTTTAAGATTTTTTTGAAGGTAAATGTGATTATATTGTCATAGTTAAACTTCTCCACATTGAGTTTCTAGTAATCAGAACTTTTATTTTGTCAAATTAACAAGCATTTCCAGAGAATTATATACCTTTTGCTTCCTAGGACAACAGCCAAAAAATAACTTAAAATAATAAGAAATAACAATGAAAAAAGAATCTAGAATTTTCCCTTAAAATTGATATTTGGGTGCAGTGATCTATAAAAAACATAGCAGAAAGGAGAAAAATAACAATTCTATCTTATGCTTGGGTTGAGTACTACATAAATATTTTACATTATTCTCATAGTAAATCTTTTTAGGAATTCTGGGAAATACCAGTTGTATGAAACGAAGATATAGGAAGTGATTTAACTCCTAAGTTATTTAACATAAGCAGGCATGTAGTATGGAAGTTAAATTATAGATTTAGCAGCTGAGGCCCACAATAATAACTTTTTTTGTCAACAGCCTCTGAGATTGTCCACAACAAAGCCACGACTAGAATCCATAGTTTTTGGTTCTCAGTAATATTGTTCAAGAGACTATTGCTGTTGTTGTTGTTAAGTGTCATCCAGTGGGTATCTGTACCCTGAGTACAACAGGCAAAATACTATTGTCAGTGCTTCTCTGCTGTTCATAGGGTTTTCAATGGCGGATTGATTTTTGGGAGTAGGTTGCAGGGTTTGTCTCCCAAGCCTACAGCACCTGGTGTTCCCAGGTAGTCTCCTATCCAAGTACTAACCAGGCCCATCCCTGCTTAGCTTCCAAGATCTGACGGGATTGGATGCCACAGGGATATGGCTGCAGGCTAAAGAAACTATAACTTTCTCAAATCAATATGCTTATGGTAATGGACCATTGTTGTTGTTGTTGTTGTTAGGTGCTGTATAGTAGGTATCCGACTCATAGAGACCCTCATAGGGTTTTCAATGGCTCATTGTTTCGGGATTGCCTCGGGAGTGGATTGCCACGCCCTTCTCCCATTTTTGGGGTGCTGGGAATCAAACTCAGGACCTCAGAGACTGCAGCACAGTGCTCTACCAACTGAGCTAAACCTCAGCACAATGGACCATTAGCAAAGTGAAAACAATCATAGAATTTCCTTCAAGAATTTCCTTGATGGTCAGAAGCTGAAATCAAAGAGGTTGACCATTAAGATAATCCAGGGAAAATTCGTTGCAATATTGATTGCCAATTCTCAACTTTCATTTTGCAACATTTGCTTATAAGATTTAGGTACCTGTAGGACATAAGATGTTCTGGGATTTAGCTCAGTTGGTAGAGTGCTGCTCTGCAGTCTCTGAGGTCCGGAGTTCAATTCCCAGCATCGCAAAAATGGGAGAAGGGCCTGGCAACCCATTCCCAAGGAAATCTCGAAATAGCCGTTGAAAACCCTATGAGGGTTGCTATGAATCCAATGCCAACTCGATGGTGCCTACCAGCAACAACAACCAAGGACATAAGATGAGGCTGCTCTCTGAGGAGTTTTGAATATACATCCACCACAACTCTCACCACCTAAACAGTAGATTCCAAGCTTACTCATGGAGATCAGCAAGGAGCATGTTAAAATGCAAAACCACATTCTGGGGCATGGTCCAGAAATCTGCTTGTTACACAGGTACCCTAAATGCACCTGCAGCAGGTGATCCAGGAACACTATTCTATGTAAAACTGATCTGAAGAGACTTTGAATTAATTGTGACTACAAGATAGTAGAATAAAGTAAATTGATTGCATTATCAGGTCCTAATTAAGATAAATAATAATGTTTTAGTTATCCATAAAACAGTTCTGTTAGAGCAGCAGGTGTGACCCTGTGTTTCTCCACATGGCCAGACTTGCTATACTCATTGTAGACCTTTAGGGAAAGCTTCTAGATGAAGGTTGTAGCTCAATTTTTCTGGCCCATTTAGTCATTGCTCTCTCTATTTTTCCTATCAACAAAGGGGCCAATTAGTGAAGATGGGTTTGGTACATTTTTCAAGACAAATCCCTTCCCACTAGGAAATGATATAAACCCACCAACATACTTTGCATAGCATAAAAAAAAATCAATCCTAGGATGGGCTAACGATTCTGACTGTGGGCTGGAGGAAAACTAAGCCATTCACATTTTATGGATGAGAGAAATGTGGCCCCTATGGGTATGGATTTGAGCAACATAGATTAAAACTTTTGAAAGGTGGTTGAACAAAGAAGGCAACCTTTGCTGTGTGCTTTAACTATAATGGTAATGCTGAATTCTTATATTTCCTTTCATGAAGCATCCAAATAATACAATATATATTTATTCTGGGTGGTTATGAAAACAAAACCAAATGAAGAAATCAAACTACATCAAAGAGGAAACAAAATATAATCTTTGACTCTGTGTTTTCATAGCAGTATCTTATTGTGCTTTAGGAAGCTTTTAATCTATCACTCAAGTCCTATGTTTCCCATTGAAAATACATTTTTATTGAATTGCATTTAAATTATTTAGCCATTTTTATAGGCATAAAGTAATCAGATACATAATGCATCACATGGCTCTCCAAATGTCTCTGATGGATGCTGTTTTTCTGCTAATTAAATCTAAACTTGTGTTTGGAAAAGAGGAAAAGGTTTGAATTTGGTTTCCTTCTTTCCTTCTGTTCTCCCTCCCTTTCTTCCTTCTTTCCTTCCTTCCCTCCCTCCCTCCTTCCTTAGTTCCTTCCTTTCTTCCTTCCTTTTTTATTATGACCATTCTCTTTTCTTTAAAAGGAAAACTAAAGGTCAGCTGTTAATTAGCTACTTTTGAAAAGTATCCATTAATATTACATAAATTAGTGCCTACAAATCCAATTAAATTCTTAGGTCATATTGGAACTAAATACATGATTTAATTTTCAGGGCACATTATGAAATGAGGTCTATAGGAGAAATCAATACAGATATAGAAGAGGGCTAAGTTGCCTGCATGCATGCATGTGTTTCTGTGTGTGTGTGTGTGTGTGTGTGTGTGTGTGTGTGTGTGTGTGTGTATTTCAATTTCCTCCCTATATTTTCATGGGCTTAGTTCTACTGTGATAGAATGACAGGGAGACTTATTCAATATTTTGTGTTGCCATTTGTACCAAGAGCCAAAATTTATCCAGTAGTAAAAAAAAAAAAATCAAGGGCTGGCATTGTGGCATACACTTGTACATACCTGTAATCTCAGCACTCAGGAGTTGAAGGTAGGAAGCTAGGGAGTTAGAAGCCAGTCTGGGCTACACAGCAAGACCCTGTCTCAAAAAAAATTGAGAATATGGGGGAAATAAAGAAGCAGAACTTTAGAAATGCTTATATTTGAGTGAAAGAAATAGCATGGGTTTTGAACATTTATGTGCCAATCCATCAATGAAGGACTTCAGAAAATTTTCATATGTCCAGGTCTTGCTATATACAACAGTATTTACAATGATAATAAAATCCTATAATGGAGTCAAAGATTAGATACTTAATGGAAAAGTACAGATTAATGAAATTATTACCCACTGAATTTTCTTAAACTCAGTATTTTGTATTATATGGTTTGATCATTGATCCACTATGCTATGGACTTAGAAGTTATACTACTTTAGTTTACTAAGGCTTCCATAAGCAAAAACCACACACTGGATGACATTAACAATAAAAATTTATTTTCTCTTACTTCTGGAGGCTGTATGCCCAAGGTCAAGGTGCTTGTAGGTTTGATTTCCTCCAAGGTCTCTTTCCTTGGTTTGCAGATCATAGTTTTCTTGTTGGCCCTTCATATGGTGTGTGTGTGTGTGTGTGTGTGTGTGTGTGTGTGTGTGTGTGTGTGTATGCATACACATACCTGGTGTCTCCCTGTTTTCTAAGTAATGTCTACCCTAAGGACATTATTTTAGCTTAATTACATCTCTAAGGATGCTATAAGAAGGACCTGGCAGTCCACTCCCAAATATCAACCCACCATTGAAAACCCTATGAACAGCAGAGAAGTACTGACAATAGTATTTCACCTGTTGTGTGCAGGGTCGTTATGAGTTGGATACAGACTTGAAGGCACCTAACAGCAATAACAAGGTAGTGGTGGTTAAGGCTTCAAGGTAGGAAATTTGTATTTTTGTGTGACCTCCTTAGGATTTTCATAGTACAAGGTTACATCATCTGTAAATAAAGAGTTTTACCTCTTGTTTTCTGAGGTCTTTCTATTTGGTGATGCTGGCAAAAAGGTCCACTAGGATGCTGAACAGAAGTGGTAAAAACCAATATGCTTGCTAGGCTCATGATTTTCAGGGGAAAATGTCTTGTCTTTCACTAGTATACTTACTATTATAGTAAGTATAATTTCAGCTGTAGGGTTTTTATGAGTATGTTTTACCTCGTTGAGGAAATTGATTTTATTCCTGGTTTGTTGAAAAAAATTAATCATCATCTGGTATCAAATCCTTCTCCCACATCTGTTGAGATGGTCCTGTTGCTTTTGTTCTTTATTTCAATGACATAAAACTTGAGTGGGTATGAGAATGTTCTTAGGCTACAACAAAGAATATCATCTTTATTCTCAGTAATGTTCAAGATTTTTGTTGATTAAATGCTTCTCAATTTGATATGTGGTCTTTACCAACATCCAGGGGCCAGCGGCTATTGTTTGAATAATCTTTTTCTAATTTTATCATTGCTTTTTTTGTGAGTGAATGTCTGTGCTCAGCATTTAGTCATTGAAGAAGTCACTCTTCACCACCACACACCTCTGATCCAATTACTTAATTTCACCTTCAAATGTTCCTTTTCTATAAAATGGATTAATAACCCTCCATTGGGTTGTTGGGAAGATTAAATATGTAATGTATTTGAAATTGTTCATTGAAGCATCTTGCACATAGAATATCTGGTAGATATTAATTGATTCTGAAGCTCAAATGGATTTGTTAGAAAAGGATCATTAAGATGTGACTGAAAAAGATTTTTGTGGGACTTCAGTATAAGTTAGGGTGCTCTATGAGATACTGCAAACTGATTAACTGAAAATAAAGAATCAATATTTGCTAATGTATCTTATTCTTTGTTCTCAATGATAGATCATTTTATATCCTTTTATCTTCTATTTCCTTATTAAATCAGTGCTACTTTGTGATAATTTGCTTTGCTTTATGCCTTAGGACATTTTACATTCAGTTAATTAATAAATAAATAAAGGAGTAATTTTGGTATATATCTAATTTATTAAGCCCACTGGAAAAGGCTAGTAGCAATACCCTTGGTATCAACTAACCATGATAACATATATCCTTGGTTTGCAGATCGTAGTTTTCTTGCTGGCCCTTCATATGGGGTGTGTGTGTGTGTGTGTGTGTGTGTGTGTGTGTGTGTGTGCATACACATACACATTAAAAACCATTCATTGCTACCGGGCAGGTTCTGTGTATCAGAAAACTGACATCAATAATCAGAAGAAAAACACCTACACATGCAGATAAAAATCACATCTTAAGGTTTGTTTCTGTCATGTCCCTCTGTGATTTTGGTTGTTTGCTGTACGATACCTATTGTGTTTTGGAATCGTGATAAACTTGTAGGGAATTAAATGGCATAGAAGGGACTAAAATCTTATATGAAACTTTTATAAGATGTACTCATTTGAGCTAGGATTAATTTCTACCTACAAGATTCCACAGTTTTAACTGATAGTTGTGGAATAAGCACTACAATATTCTGAATTTTTCAAAATAGACTGTTCTCTACCATTTTGCCTTAAATTTGTTTTTAGTACATTTCAGTGTCCACTAATAATTGCTCCTTGTGATGCAGATATTATCATGGTGTTGAAAATACTTTTACTTCATATATATATATGTATATATATGTCTGCATATGTGAATATATAAGAAATAATTATATCAGTATAACAATTATATACAATTAAAATATCACAGCAGAAAAAGAAGATAAGTGAATGTATAGAAAGACTGTTATGTGTCCTGACAACTATACTTAACTGTTTTGATGTTGCATAATATATTAATGCATTTTATTCTCTTTCTTCTTTCTCCTTTTTTCCCCTTTTTGCATTACCTACTTTTTTCAGACCTACTTTCCTTATGATTTTTCCTAAACAAATGCTCTTATTTTCTATCAATTTCTTTTACAAAAAATACCTCATTTACACATTTTGTCTTTGTCTATTCAGTGCCATTCCAAACATGTCCAAGTATATTGGGAGCAGTTTGCATCCCTCAAATAATACATACTAAGAAGCAGCTAATGTTATCTTTCTAATAAACAATTTCAATCCAACTAGCCATAACTATCTCAAAGATGATTCTCTCTACAACATTTTCATTAAATCCAGAGCTTTGTTTGGTGTTTTTGGTTTTAAACAAACACTCATCCCAGCAGCGCAGCTCACCAATATAGAACAGAATTACAATCTACTTCCAGCCAAATTCAGTTTATTGTCAATTTCAGTAGTGTTTCTTATGGTAGCAATTATTCTCTGTAAGCCTGCAAGCAAACAGCAGAAAACTGAAATCATCAAAGACTTTTTATCTGCAGCAATTCCAGAAATGGCAGGTAGCTGATAGTTTAAACTTTAGTTCTCTGCAGTGGAATAGTGCAAATAGGAGAATGCCATCTGCCTGCTCCTGAAGGCTTTCTGAAAAATATACCCAAGTTAATAAAGTTTTTGGGTGATATTTGATGACTTTGGTTACTATTGCACGGGATGCTATGGCATATACACAGCCCTCTGCTGCTATTGGAGGAACTCCTGAGACAAATTTGCAAGGTGGAAAGGCACTGCTTTATATTTATATATATGAACTGGTTGAAATTTTTTCTCAATTTTCTAATTATGTGAAGTTAGGTCTTCTAGACATAATATCTTTCATTTAACCTGGAAAATAGGATGACTGCTGAGAGTAACATGAACAGGAAGAAATACGGGAAGGGCTGACTTGGTTTGTAGTTATTCTTGAGGGAGATGTTTGTAAGAGTTTCCAAGATCACACACAGTTACATCTTACAACAAAAGAAAGTAAATTGAGGCATGACTGTAACATGTCAGCTAGATTGTTCTTTCTATTGATGATAATTTATTTAGAGCTCTCTAGACACTGAGTAGACTATGATTGACTATAAATATTCTAAAAGGAAAAGTTCTTTTCTTTGCTTATTACTTTAATCATTACCTCAACAAATATTTATTGATCATCATCTTTCCTGTGCTTTGGAGGATACAGTAGTAGGAAAAGCTTCAAAGTTAAAACAGTAAACAAGATAGAAATACTCTCTGAAAATTTATTTTCCAGCTTAGAAGAGTAATGATGGCCTAATCTCTTATGCATAATTATGGTTACTGTATAAAATCAAGTAGAGACAATATATAAAATAAGGGAAACTATTTGGATATATAAAGACTTCATTGAGGAATTTGCTTAAACATAAAATATTAGTAGAAACTAATGCAATGAGGAGAGAGTTTGGAAAATTTGTCTATGCAGATGGGCAAGGTGAGAAAATGTCTCAAACAAGAAAGGAATATAGAATTACTTTAAAACCAGAAAGAAAACTAGTGAATGAATAATAAAATGGTCATATATGTACACAATTTAATACTTCAGACATAAAAAAGATTGAATCCTGTCAGTTGTTACAACATGAATTAACCTGGAGAACATTATATTAAGTAAAATACACCAGGAATAAATGGACAACTACCATATGATCTCATTTGAATGAAGAATATAAAAATGTTGATCTCATAGAATTTGAGAGTTTAATAGTGATTACTAGAGTTGGAAGAAATTAGAAAGGAGGAGGAAAAGTTGATCAATAGGTAAAATATACTTAGAAAAGAGGAATGAGTTCTAATATTCTGTTACTTAATAGGGGGGCAATAAACAATATAATATATCATATATATTTCAAAATAGCAATAAGAGAAGATTTTGAATTTCCAAATACATTTGTCAGTTTACCGTATTGTGGGGACTTGTGTACTGCTATGATGGTAAAAGGTATTGGTGAGAATTGCACATGTCACCAGGGTGACACTTGGTAGACAGATTTTAGCTGAGTATCTAAACTAAAACACACTAGGTAGAAGGACAAGGCTAATTGAATCCCAAAACAATTAGCCATTTAAAAAATATGAATAGCAGAGAAACAGTGTCAAATACAGGGCCAGAAAATGAGCACCCCAGGCTGGAAGGCACTCAAAAGATAACAGGGGAAGAGTTACCTCCTCAAAGTAGAATCAATCTTAATGACATGAATGGAGTGAAGCCCCAGAGATCTGGATTTGGTGATGTGGTACAACTCAAAATGAGAAGGAACAACTGTAAACATCCATTACTAATTGGAATATGGGATGTATGTAGTATGAATTTAGGGAAATTAGAAATCATTAGAAGGGAAATGGAGTGCATAAACATTGACATTATTGGCATTAGTGAGCTAAAATTGACTGGGATGGGCTGTGGGGTGTCACTCTGCTGCTGGACTTGCTCCAGCCATGAGTGGGAACCTGCTCTCTGGAGAGGATGAGCCAAGTGCCAAAGAACTGCATTGCCCAGAAAGGGGGCTTATGCCCATGACTACCCTGAGAAGCCTTGAGAAAGGCAGGCTCAGAGATTTAGGCCCATGGTGGCTCCTTACTTCTTTCTTCCAGTGATGATGCCGACTCCAAGTGCTCAGCTCAACACAGCTCTTTATTGCCTCATCTGTCCTGGTTGGTGGAATGGACCCTGAATGCCCCATGCACCATCCTTATATTCTCTAACCTGGCCAATCAGAGACGTCCATGTCATGTCAGGTGATCAGGGCTTAGCCTATCAGGAGGAAGATGCAAATGAGGCATCCAAAAGGAACCAATCAGGAGTTGTCCTTTAATGGTCCAATCAGGGGCCATTCAGTAATTTGGAAATAGCTAATCAGGTTTCAAGAGGAGTTGGATGCCATGGGAATGAATGTCAGACCTCCAAGCAGGCCAGATAGGGCTTGAGGTGAGCTGCCTCTCTAGGCAGTGCCATACAATGGGCCATGTTGAATCAGATAATCATATAGTCTACAATGCCAGAAGTGGCAGCTTAAAGAGAAATGGGGTTGCCTTCATCTTCAGACATCTCAAGATCTATCCTGAAGGACAATGTTGTCAGTGATAGAAAAATATCCATGCATCAACAAAGAAGGCCAAGTAATATGACTGTTATTCAAATTTACACACCCATGACTGAGGCCACAAATGAAAAAAAAGAAGAGTTTTACTAGCTTCTGCAATCTGAAATTGATCAAATATACAATCAGGATGCACTGATAATAACTATTCACTGGAATACAAAAGTTAGAAACAAGAAGAAGGCTCAGTATTTAGAAAATAAGGCCTTGGTGAGAAATAATGCTGGAGATTGCAGGATACAATTTTGTCAGACCAATGAACTTTTCAGTATAAATACATTTTTTCACCTACATAAACAGTGACTATACACATGGAATTCACCAGATAGAACACACAGGAACCAAGCAGACTACCTTTGTGGAAAGAGATGATGGAAAATCTCAATGTCAAAAGTCAGAACAATTCCATATACTGAATGTGGATCAGACCATCAGCTACTCATATGCAGATTCATTTCAAGAACAAGTTTGATATATCAGACACTGATAACAGAAGACCAGATGAGTTGTGCAATGCAAAGACAACATTCATAAGGAAAGTGAAAGGTAATTTAAAAAGTAGGAAAAAAAGGAAAGACCATATGACATGTCAAAATGTATTGCCCTGAATATTGCATAGTTAAAGTCAAAGGAAGGCATGATGAAGTTAATGAACTAAGGGGATTTGAAAGGACAACTCAAGAAAACAAAATTAAATATTAAAATGACACATGTAAAGAGCTGGAGACAGAAAACCAGAAGAGAAGAAAAGACTGTTTTTCTCAAACTTAAAAAATTGAAAAAAAAGTTCAAGCCTTATGTGTCAATAGTGAAGCAATTCTACAGGTAAATTATTAAATCATACAGGAAACACTAGAGGGAAAGAATAGATAGAGTCATTATATCAAAAAGATTTGGTGGATGACCATTTCAAAAGATTGCATATGATGAGGAACCTATGGTACTGAAAGAAGAAATGGAAACTTCCTTAAAGGAATTGGCAAAAAATAGGCTCCAGGAATTGAAGGAATACCAACAGAGATATTTCAACAAACAGATGTAGCACTGGAGGTGCTAACTTGTATATAGCATGAGTTTTGAAAACAGTTACCTGGGAAACTGTCTAGAAGAGTTCCATATTTTTGCTCATTTCTAAAAAGAGGATACAATCGAATGCAGAAATTATTAAACAATATTATTAATATCTCATGCAAGCAAAATTTTGCTAAAGATCATTCAAAAGCGACTGCAGCCGTATATCATCAGGGAACTGCTGGAAAATCAAGCTAGCCTCATTAGAGGACATGGAACCAGGAACTTCATTGCTGATGTCAGATGGATATTACCTGCAGGTTCATGTGGTGTTGGCTCTTCACTTCTTGGCAGAAAGGTAGCAGATAAAAAGAGATTCAGGAAGAAACCAGAGCATAATACAGCCCCCAAGGACATGTTCCCAATACCCTATGTTCTCCAATTAGATCCTTCTCCTACATTTCACTAAATCCCAATAATACCATCATATTTTGAATCTATCAAGGGATTAATCTATCATTAGGTCAGAACCCCCAGGATCTAATTGTTTCTGGAAGCATTATCTCAGACACACCCATAGTTATGCTTACTCATCCAATTGGCATCTCTCAATCCAGTCAAATAGACAATGAAGACTAACCATCACAGACATTAATGGTGATGCTCATATAAGACTTATAATTCTTAGACTGTTAGGGGTAAAGCTTTTGTTTTACTAAATTCCTACACAGGCAAATTGCATTCATGAAGTGTCAACATTAGTGAAATGTGTGTACTATAACCAGTAATAAACATTGCTTATATCCTCATCATTTTCTCTTGGAGGAATGTGTTAATCTGAAATGCTTACTCTTTTCACAAAATGTTGATAGCAGTTGGGTCTACCTTGCATGACTATATATATATATATATATATATATATATATATATGCATTTATATAGAGAGAATATATATTCAAGTATACATAGTATACATACATAAATATGTATACATATTTATACGTATATTCTTGTATGTACACATGCACCGGTATTCATTTGTATGTATAAATATATACACATCTGCATTTATAACCTAAAAATATCTGTAACAATATCCACAGGCATTTTTATGTGAAAATTTTATTAAGGAAATGATTTTATTTTGATGTTGATAAGTTGATATACCTATTTGTAACACGTTTTCTTTACCAAAATTTTTATAAAAATTATCATCTTGATTGTGACTCACTAAAGCCTATTGAAATTCCTCAAGCACGGCTCATTAAATTTAATTAACACATAAGGCATCTGAGACACATCACACACACTCACACACACACACTCATGTCCACATACTGAGCACATTTCTGAAGGTGACTTTGAGAGATGGAATTAGAACGTAAAGTCTAATCTTGTCTGGATCACTAAGGTCTGATGATTGTATATTTCCTTACTCCAGAAATAATAAATCCTTTTCCCAGAATTAATTTCTAAAGAAATCTGAGGATTTGCGACATGTTAGCATGTGCTGGGTAACATGGATACAAAGAACAGGCTTCCTTCCTGAACTAGTGTATAAGCTAAAGGGGAACCATGCCATCTCTTCTTAAAACCATGAACAATGACAATGAGCACTTGGATATACAATGTTCTAGAAGCATTGTTGGCAGTGGTGATTTGATGCATATTTGTTGGATGTACAGAATATAGATCTGGAAGTGAAAGTAATAAACTGTATTGGATGGAAAATGGCATCACATAGGCTTTGAGGTTGAAGGGAGCTTTTGATCTTTGCGCTCCTTGTTCAATTCTATGGTTCTTTAGTACTCTCTGAATATTTCTTGTTCTAAAGAAACATGAAAGAAGGTCTATGGAAGCATAAAGGTCTATAGCATTATTGTTGTTGTTAGGTGCCATGGAGTTGGGTCCCAGTCATAGTGAACCTAAGTACAACACTACCTGACACTTGGCAATGCCCAGCACATTGTCACTGCTTCTCTGCTATTCATAAGGTTTTCAATGACTTATTGTTTTTTTGGGAGTAGGCTGCTGGGTCCTTCTCCCAAGCATAGAGCACCCAGTGTTCCTAGACAATCTCTCATCCAAGTAATAACCACGCCCGACTCTGCTTAGTTGCTGAGATCTGATGGAATTGGATGCCACAGTGATATGCCTGCAGGCTATAGAATTATAAAGAATAATATTAAAGTGAACCTTTCAGTATGTCTGTATTCTTTAACTATGAAAACTCATCTCTAGTTTTAGTTGTTGTTTTTTAACTATTCTAGTTCAATCAATGTTTAGAACCCATTGGAATCATAGCAAAAAAGGTAATGTGTTTGTGTAATGATAGGACTGATTGGATTTCCTCCTAGTCTTGAATGGTTCTCTTTTTCATTTACTAACAATCTTGGTAAGCATTGGGACCAAATGTGCTTCCAGCCTAATGGTAACAGGACAATAAAATCACATTTATAGTATTGTTATTTTCCTTCTTCAAAGCTGGCAGTCAAAAGAAGAGAGAAGGCAATCCAATCCAAAATCATTTTCTCTGCATTGTGCCTTTGTAATGCCTCTCATGTATAATACACAACAAAGGCTTGCAAACCATTCTCCAAATAGGAGAGGATCTGCCACAATAAGAATGAAGAAAGATCACTCAATTGCATTTGTTAGGAAGAGTTCTCTCCATAAAGAAAAGCTACAAATTTTAATCTGTAAATCTGCAGAGAATACCTTGAGGCACTTAATAAAATTTGGATTCAATTTCTTCTCTCCTCTTCTGTTTGCTTTCCCCTTTCCTCTTCTTCCTTCTTGTCTTTACATCTCACTTTCTCTTGTCATTGTCTTTTCTATTAATGTAACTCATATAAAGGAATAGGCATTGTATTGGATTCAAGAGATATGTTATCCTTGCCTGCAAAACAAACAAACAAACAAACAAAAGAAATCCATACTATTGTGATTATGTTGGATCATGTGGACATAGATACCATTATCTTACTTAAATTATAAAATTATCTATGTAGAAATGAAGAATTGAGAAACAAAACATCAAGTACTTGATACACCCAATAACTATAGGACGTCATAAAAACAACTATGCAGAAGTTATTAAAGAAAGTTTTCCATACAAGATTCTTTTGTAACTTTAACTCCAGCTCTAATAAAATACATAAAAACAGAGCAATCACAAAAAGCTAATGATCATCACATATTAATACAATTAATTTATTAATACAGTTGGAATCGTCAGAGTTCTATAAAGGAGCAGAACCAATACAAAGTATGTATGACTAAAAGTGTAATAGGATATTTGTTAGACTGACTTCTATGATCAAAGGCTAGACAGTCCCCCAATGGCCATCTGCAGGATGGAGAGCTGGAAAATCAACAGCTGCTCAGTGTAAGAACCTGGAAGCCTGCCCGATGTGGTGGCGCATGCCTGTAACCCCAGGGGCTCAGGTGGTGGAGGCAGGAGGATCTCGAGTTCAACACCAGAGGCAGTCTGTGTAATTTAGCGAGACCCTGTCTCAAAAAGTGAAAAATAAAAGGTGGGGGGCCTGGGGTGCAGCTCAGTAGTCTAACACTTGCAAAGCATGCAATCAGGAGGCCCTGGGTTCAAGCTCCAGTACAGCAAAAAAAAAAAAACAAAAAAAAACCCGGGAGCCTCAGAACAAGAGAGACAAATGATCCCAGTCTAATGTAGAAAGTCTGGAAGTTTCCTGGAGAGGTGTTGGTATGAGCCCACATTTAAAGGTTCTCAATATATCTTGATATTGTGTGCCATAGAGTCGAGTCCGACTCATAGCGACCCTTATAGGGTTTTCAATGGCTGACTGTTTCAGGATTGCCTTGGGAGTGAGTTGCCATGTCCT
>VMDO01033288.1:5000-18083 GCA_007922755.1 Pedetes capensis
TTTAATGATCTATAATTATTAGACTGTTTATTTCTATAACAAAGAATTTAGTTCTTTAAGACAGAAAACTGTTGTTAGTTTAATGTTGTGCATAGTGAGAAAATTTGATTCTCAACATCAAATATCATGAGGTCAGGGCATATCCATCACATGCCAGAGGGGAGGGTAGCAGTCTACCACACTGGAGAGACTGGAGGTCAACTCCACAGCCCTGTGTGGTTTGGAAAGCAGAAAATCAGGGCAGATTTGCTTGTAGTTTCTGGATCAATATGTCCAATACAAGGTAAAGAGGTCACTTGTCAGAGCTTAGGGTCTCTAGAGAAGAGGGGAGTCAGGATTCAGGAAAGCTTCAAAACGGACGTGCCCGCATTCATCTGCTCATGGCCTGCAGAGAAACATTTCTCTACCTCCAACTGAAGTCTCTGCATTCTCATGTGAAAACAAGATTCAGTAAGATTGCTTTTGCTGCACAGGCATTTGCTTTTAGTGAGGACTATGTCTTTCTCAATGTAAAAATGTATAATTAAATATAATTATATTAATTACCTATTTTGATTCACTGGGAATTCAACCATGGCATTCACTAATAATTTGTTCAACAAATGCTACCTGTGCATCCCTGGGACAAGCTAGAAAAGCAAAAGATTAAACACATATTGTCATTGTTTCACAGAACTTAGAATCTAATACATATAATTGAGCAATGAACAATGATATGTATGTATAGAAATGTCATAATGAAATCTATTAAGTTTTACACTAAAATACTAATAAAAATTTAAAAAGTAAAAAATAAAAGATGCAATTGTATAGTTTAATGTCTGGGAATGGAGTACATTTTTTGTTTTCTGATTTCCTTAGCATGAAGACAAAGATAAAACATCTGAAAAATATCAGGCATTGTTTAGGAATAGATCCCTTCCAACAGAACAATTAGGACCATGAGTCCACAATTAATGGTGTTGTAGGGGAAAATGGGGGCTGGGATTTAGCTCAGATGGTAGAGTGCTGCTCTGCAGTTTCTGAGGTTCCAAGGTCAGTTCCCAGCACTACAAAATGGAAGAAGGACATGACAGCATAGTCCCAAGGCAATCCTGAAACAGTCAGCCATTGAAAACCCTGTGAGGGTCGTTATGAGTCAGACTCAACTCGAGGGCACCTAACAACAACAACAGGGGAAAATGACCCCTATATTCTCTAAAGACTTCAGAAGGAGGATCATTCTATCTTGTGTGCCAAAGTCCTTATGTTTGTAGATCTGATTATAACCTGCAGTGTGCTTTTAAAATATATTTCTAAATATATGTGTGTGTGTGTGTGTATGGGTGTGTACACATATATATGACCTCCCCTTTGTAAAGGAAGGCTTAGAATTATTTTTAACTATACATTCAGAATACATTCACAAAATCTACTATGTACCTGACAGTACATTCTAACACAAGGTAGCAATAACTTCTACAGTGGTTTATGAGAAACATTTCTTTATTCTGGCAATCCAAGATAAAAAATGTTATAACCATAGTTATTTCAGTATTATTGGCAGTTAGAATCTATTGAGGATCTAAAAGAGACATATATCGCTTGAATTTGAAATGTTCAGTTATTCTTATCTCTGTGAAGTGTCACTGTATGAACAAAAAGAATGATGAAAGGAATATTGTAATACACACAAACATGTATGTGTTTAAAAATAGATATACCTTAATCATGTAAAAATGAAGAATAGTGAATTATAAATAAGAAAGTGTATATTATGGCCATAATTGTTTCTTCTACCAAAAAGGCAGACAGCCCAAGAATATACTGCATTCAATCAGCATCATGTCAAGTAAAAAATGTAAAATTCATACACATACAAAAATTTTCATTATTACCATGAGCTTGTAACATATTTTATTGAAAATGACTACTGGTTTTTAAATAAATGAAATGATATATGAATGCATAAAGCAGAGTATCTGAGAATATTTTCATTTTCCTTTGCTTCTTTTATCTATATAATAAAGACATTATCATTATTTAATACAGTAAATATTTGATACAAAGAACAAATGTGTTAGGGCACATGTCTGCTAGAATAGAAGGAAAGTGATAGTATTAGTCATCCTTGATATTCCTTGAAAATTTTGTGTGCATGTATCATAAACCCATAGGAGCTACTAACCCTTGCCTTGGGAAATTGACCTAGGGAATCTTTAGAAATATTCAGTTTGTCTTTGAACTACACCCACCTGCAAGTCGACCCCTGTTATTTGAAGGAAAGGAGGGTAGAGAGAACTAATAATAACTGCCTTTTACTCTCTCACAAGGAGAGATCCATTCTACTTTTGTTACAGAGTTTTAATGGAGTTAGCCAAACATCATGTACCAGATCCTCAAACATAACTGTCAAATATAAAAAGGCTCTCATTATTTTTGGTGAGAAGAACCAAGAGTATGCACTAATCATCCATTCAGATCCATATACCAACTATCTCAATAGTTTAGAATGAAAAGACTTTTTCAAAGACAGAGAGAGTATTGTCAAATCATCCGTACTAAGTAATGAATTGGTCAGTATTAGACCCTACATTCTGAATTCGTCCTCCAGTTTCCAATTATTTGTTGTTATCACTAGGTGCCCTTGAGTCAGATCTGACTGATAGCAACACTTTATACAACAGAACAAAACACTATCTGACATTGTGAAATGTGCTGCATTATTGTACCTGTTTCTTTGCTCTTCATAGGGTTTTCCATGTCTGATTGCAGAGTGGGCTGCTGGCTCCTACTCTGAAGCCTACAGCACCGAGTGTTCCCAGGTAGTCTCCTATCCAAGGACAAACCAGGACCAACTCTGCTTTAGCTTCCAAGATCAGAGGAGATGGGATGTCAGGGTGCAGAGGTAAAATCTACACAATAAGATGGGGGGCAAAATCTGTTGTAATAGAAAAATGAAAGTGGAAGGAAAGAAGGAATATGAGTAGATGGTATTACATGCCCAGAGGAATTTACAAAGCAGCTATTATTAACTGTCTTTCCAGTTCTGTGGGGTTAGACCCCAGGCCTTGCACATGCTTTGCAATCTCTCTGTCACTGAGCTGCACATCCAGCCCCTTTTATTTTATTTTTTTATTTTGAGCCAGAGTCTTGCAAAGTGAGCTAAGTTATCCAGGCTGCCTCTGGCTTCAAATTTGCAATCCTACTGTCTGTGCATTCAGAATCACTAGGATTATACATGTGCCTCTATGCCTGGCAAAGCAGCTATTCTTAAAGTAAGCTCTAAATAAAGAAGTATTTTCAGGCAAATGAAGCAGTATGAATTGTATTGACTTATTATATTTGATGTTTATAGAGATCAAAAAGAATTTGGAACAAATTATAAAATTCTTAGTCATAAAAATTAAACTTTAATTTTAAATAATAGGAAAAATAATGATAAAATTGGTTGCAAGTCTATTTATTGGGTATTTACTAATAAATCACAAACTCTAATTTAAATTAGTATATCTGATTTTTTTCAGTCCTAGGGGGTTGAATCTAGGGTTTCACACATGCTTCTCAAGTGCTCTACCACTGAACTGCATCCTCAGCCCATTTTTTAATTATTATTTTTGAGACAGGGTCTAATTTATGAAGGCTACCTCAGGCCTAGAATTTGTAATCCTCTTGCCTTTGTCTCACTAGGTGTCGGGATATAGGCATGTGCCACCCAATCCAGCTATGAAGTTAGTATGTTTTAAAGAAATTCTCTAGGTAGGATTTAATGTGACCCAGGTCTACTCTACTCATAGGAATAGAATACAGAGTAGAAATAAACAGTATTTTCATTTCCTTAAAATTTGGCCTAAAATATAGAGAAATTTAGTAGCTAAAATCATAACAGAAACTGTAGCATGTTGTAAAACAATATAGAAATAGGGAAATAAATGTAAATAATGCATTTTAATCAGCTTTGATTAATTTCAGTTTGATCAAAAGTGATATTTTAAAAATAATGATTGTATTTGGGTAGATATAGTGTTGTTACAGATAAACATGATTATCCTTTTATGTATAGTTCATATGCAATACAACAGCTTGAACAATTGTTTTTGTGTAACAGTGTACAAATACACTGAGAGTTTTTAAATCTCCTTTTAGTATTTTAAAGATTATTTTGATACAAGAATGATATTAAAAAGCTTATACTAAGACATAGTTAACATAGTTAATATTTAAATATCTATGTACATATTAAAGCTGTTACTTTTTACTTAAATAACTTAGTAATGTAATGCCTTATTTAGTGACACTTGTTTGAAATAGATTGCATTATGAATCTATGTGAACCAGATGATTTTACATTTATTATTTGTGTGTGTTGCATGTGTGTGTGTGTGGTGCTGGGGAGTGAACCCAGGTTCTCACTGCATGCTAAACAAGCACTCTACCAACTGAGCTAAACCCAAAGCCCCAATTTTATATTTACAAAAAATAGTTTTATATTGCATTAAAGTTGAATAAATAAAAATCTAAAATTTTATATTGCTACTAATCATTTACACCATAAAATGATTTTTTGCTTGATACATATTTAAAATTTGTTAAAACTTTTAAATTGATATGCATCTAAGATGTGCTGGTTTCCATACATTTCAATTTGTTCATAAAACTTTGTGACTATTCCTGGTAGATACATAAAGCTACACCTGGATTCAGAAGTGGTGAGCAAACTACAGAATAACACAGAACACAGTTTCTATCCTGAAGGAGATGGATTTTTACAAATATCAACTAGTATCTTTTTTTTCCATTACAAAAGTGTTTGGATCTGGAAACCAAAAGGAATGTGTTATCAATCCATTTTCCTTGGGAAGTGCATATACTACTACATCGTCTTAGATCACAGTAAAAACTGATTAAAACTAAAAAGAAAACTTTTCTTTTTTCTGTGAAATTAATAGAAGCTTGTTACTTAACAAAGAAAAGATTTGAAATAATATAAAAATAAAGTTCTTTCATGTCAAGGTACACGTTTGCAAGAAATAGCAGAGGGGTTACTGTTTTCCACTTCTTTCAAATTCTGTTGGAATGTATGTGTGCCTGAATCATAAACAAGAGACACCAACCATGATGCTGTAGACACTTTGCTGAGCGGAAGTCAGTGAACCCATATATGTGAAGGCAGGTTATTTCCCATTGACCACAGCCTTAGGGGAGCAAGATAAGCAGCTTAAATATTCCTGCTCAGCAGTATAAATCAGGAGACCCCACTTCTGTTAAATTTTTGTGCTGGGTTGTAGTGAGAAACAGTGTTGTAAAGAATTGCAAGTTAATGAATGATTTGATTGAAGTATGACCATTATTGTATTAATCCAGTCATACTATTACACAGATGTACAATTTATTTTTAACTTTGTTATTTTTCTATTATACTTACCTAATCAGTCTTTTGACCCTATCCTTGGAGAATAATGATAATGGTAATTTGACTAACAAATGTCCTATTTTTTTTTTTTTTTACAATATAGAATGCTTTCATGCTGATTATCAGGTTATTATTGCCTAACTTCAAATTACTACTAGGGTAGGAATTAAGATTCCACAAGAGCCTTTTCCACACCCTCCCCTGGCTTTGTTGTTGTTGTTAGGTGCCATAGAGTTGGTGTCCGACTCATAGCGACCCTACATACAACAGGTGAAACACTATTGTTAGTGCTTCTCTGCTATTCATAGGGTTTCCAATTGCTGATTGTCTTTTGGAATGGTTTGCCAGTTCTTTCTCCCCAGCTTTTGTTGGTTTTCTTAATAGGGAGTGGTAAAAAAAATCTGTAAACTTGAAAAATGGGAGAAGAAATGCTTTTCTCTGCTTTGTTTCCTCTTTCTGTTAACATAAAGCAGCCAATGCTCTTTATTTTGGCAGTGATAGTTCATTATGAATTCCAGGAGTTTTCCTATGATGGCTTTGTTGTTATTAGGTGCCCTTAGGCATCATTGCTATGCCCAGCTAATTATCCTCCTTTAGAAATACTAGCAGTAGCCTGGTTGGAAAACCCTTCTTGGAAATCTCAATTCCAGCACTGTGGAGAGCTTCCCTTAGGTTTCTAATGAACCAGAATCAGCTAAGCAGTACTATCTCCTTATAAAACCTTATCCTTAGGGTTCCTTTTAAAGGTTCCAAATGTTTAGGGTGCTTCTCTGGAGCTTTTGAGGATATAGGTTCATTCAAGTAGATTCTGTTCTGACTTCTAATCAGGCCACCATCTTCTCTTTGTTCCCCAGTTCTAGGCAGGGAATCTTTTTTCTGTAGTTGTCATTGTCAGGTTACCTCAGTGTTCCTGATTTTCTGTTACATACTTACATCTGTTTAATCAAATTCTGTATTAAATTCTTTTCATTAAAATAACTTATTCTGTTCCAATTTTCCTTACTTGACTTTAGTGGGTCAATTTAATACTCCAATTTAATATTGTATTTTTGTATAATGAATACAAATTTGATTTTCTTTATTTTTAAAATTTTATTTATAAATGTTAGGCACAGTGTAAGTCTTTTGCCATATCCATTATGCAACTATTAAATCACCTTTGCTTGCACATTCACCATGTTTCATATTTTACACAACAGTATAAATTAGAGAAGAAAAGAAAAAGAGGGATATTAATTAATATGTAAAGAAAATTTTATGCAATCATGAGGTATATTCTCACAGATTTTTTGCTTCCTCCCTTTTTTCGTGTATTTATATAGTTGCATCCTATATTCTGAGATTTTCCTCTCCTTATTCCTCACTTGTCCTTACCCCTCTATATTATTTTCTCTCCCCTTCCCCAACCTCCGCTCATACCTGCTGATCCCCTCATCACTTCTCTTCTGATCTGCTGTACTTTCCATTCTTAAGTATGATTGTTCATTTTTATATACCTAAATTTATATAATATTTTTCTTCCATTAAGGTAGATTTAACTCCCACATTTCTCTTATTGAGTCTGGGTTAATTTGCTTAAAATGATGGTCTCCACTTCCATTCATTTTACTGAAAATGATAATTTCATTCTTCTATGTTATTGAGTGGGGTTGGAATTTAGCTCAGTTGGTAGAGCACTGCTCTGCAGTCTCTGAGTTCCTCAGTTTGATTCCCAGCACCACAAAAATGGGAGAAGTACACGGCAATCCACTCTCGAGACAATCCCGAAGCAATCAGCCATTGAAAACCCTAACAACGACATATTACTATTATTGAGTAATATCATTTGGGTATAGACACCACAATTTTTCAATCCACTCCTCTGTTGATGGAAATCTTAGCTGATTCTGTATACTTGCAATTGTGAAGACTGCTGCATTAAATATAAAAGTGCAGTTATCCTTGTGGTGTGATGACTTATCTTCCTTTGTGTATATTCCCAGGAATGGTATTGCTGGGTCATATGGAAGTTGTATTCTTAGTTGTCTAAAGTACATCCTGATTTCCAAAGAAGCTGAACTAATTTACAGTACCACTTGCAGTGCAAAAGTGTTCCTTTTTGTCCATATCCTCATCAACATTTGTTATTATTACTTTTTGTTAATCTTGGCCATCCTAACTGGACAGAGATGGATTGTCAGTGTTGTTTTCATATACATTTCCCTATTGAATAGGGATATTGAGCATTTTTTCATGTGTTTATTGGCTATTTTTATTTCTTCTTTTTAGAATTGTCTGTTCAGTTCCACTGACCACTTATTTATTTGGTTATTTGTTATTTTGGTGTTTTATTTTTTACATTCTTTGTTTATTCTAGAAATTAGTCCTCTGTCAGATGTGTAAGATGCAAAGATTTTCTCCTATTCTGTGGACTTTTACTTTGCTCTGTTAATTGTTTTCTTTGCTGTAAACATGCTTTTTTGTTTTATGTAATGCCATTTGTTGATTCTTGATGCAATTTTCAGGGCATTTGGAATCTCCTTAAGGAAATGTTACCAGTGCCTGTGTGTTGGAGTGTGTTCCCTATCTTTTGTTCGAGTAGTTCTGTGTTGAGATATCTGATCCATTTTGAGTTGACTCTCATACAGATTGAGAGATGAAGGTCTATTTTCTTTACTCTGCAATGGATATACAATTTTCCCCAAACTATTTGTTGAAGAGGCAATCTTGTCTTCAATGAACATCCTTGGTCCTTTTGTCAAAGATCAGGTGGATGTAGTTGTGTGGGTGTATCTCTGAGTCTTCAATTGCGTTCCATTGATTTTCATGGATCTTCATGCCTATTTTTGTGCCAGTATCTAGCTGTTTTGCCACTATACCCTGTGTAGGCACAGTGTAGATATAGTTTGACCCTTTTGATGTGTTGCTGAATTTGATTTGACAGAATTTTATGGAATGTTTTTGCATCAATGTTCATCAAGGAAATGGTTCTATAGCTCTGTTTCTTGGCAGAGTCCTTATCTGGTTTGGATATCAGGGTGATACTGGCTTCATAGAATTAATTTGGAAGTATACCTTACTTTTCTATTATATGAAATAATTTGAGGGAAATAAGTATTAATTTTTCTTTAAAGGTTTGGTAGAATTCAGGAATGAATCCATCAGGATCTGGGCTTTTATTATTGAGGAGGGTTTTGTTTGTTTCTTTGTTTTTTTATCATTGTCTCTAACTTTGTGGGTTAGTGGGTCTGTTTAATTTTCTTATGTCCTTAAGGTTTAGTTTTATTAAGTCATATGTTAATGAATTTATCCATTTCTTGTGTATATTTATATTGGGATAGTACAGTTTCTCAAAGTAGTCTTTGATGATCTTATTGATTTCATTAGTATCTGTTTTTATGTCCCCCTTGTTATCTCTGGTTTTTTTTTTTTCCATTTGAGGCTTTTGTCTATTTCTTTTGGTGTGTCTGGCCAAGGAGATTGTCAATTTTATTTGTCTTTTAGAAAATCACCTCTTGATTTTGTTAATTATTTGTATTGTCATTTAATTCTCTATGATGTTAGTTTCTACCTTGATCTTAAAAATTTCTTTCTGTGTACTCCCTTTGAGTTTGGCTTGTTGTCTTTCTAGTGCCATAATCTGTATCATCAGGTAATTGAATTGGGCCTTCCCTAACTTAATGATGAAGGCACTCATGTGTATAAACTTCTCTCTAAGAACTGCCTTTGCTGTGATACATAGATTTTGATGGGATGTGTTTTCATCCTCATTTGATTGCAAGAACATTTTAATTTCCTTTCTGATTTCTTCAATGACCTATTGATCTTTCAGATGTGTGGTATTACTCTCCATGTATTTGTAACATTTCTGAAGTTTTCTATTTTCTTTTGAGTTTTGGATACTTTCCCATTAAGATTTGGTAAGGTAATAAGTTTCAGGGGAATTTTTTTTATTTGTTGAGGCCATTTTTGTGTACTAAAATATGTTCTATTTCAGAAAAAGTTCCACATGGTGCTAAGAAGAATGTCTATTTCACATCTAATGAATGATATATTCTGTAGACATCTGTTAGGTCCAGTTGGTATATTCTGCTGTTTATGTTCATCATATCTCTGCTGAATTTTTCTTTGATGATCTCTTTATGATAGTGCAGTACTGAAATATCCTATAATTGTTGTGCCTGGAATAATATGTTCCTTTGTCACCAACAAAGTCAATATCATGGAATGTCTTCAACTCTTTCTTTTAAAAGATAGCTTTGTTGGGTAAAGTAATCATAGTTGGCAGTTGTTCTTTTTCAGGACTTGAACAATGTCTGGTCATGCTTTCCTTATCTTTAGAGTTATTGAGAAGAGAGCCATTATTCTGATGGGCTTGCCATTGTAAATGATTTGGCATTTTTCTTTTGAAGCCTTTGAAAGAGCTTCTTTGCTATCTAGCCTTATCATTCAAATTATGATATGTCATAGAGGACATCTGTGCAGGTCTACTGTTGGAAATTCTAGATGCTTCTGTGGTTTGGGTATTTATTTCTTCTTTTATGTTTGGGAAGTTTCCATCTATTATTTCATTGAAAAGATTTCCTATTTCACTAATTGTATTTTCAGCTCCTTCACGAACCTCTTGTATTTATAATTTGTATCTCTTCATTTTATCAAAGGCCTCTTGGAAGTATTGATCATAATGCCTCTTCTTTTTATCTTTCCTGGCATCAAATAGATAAGATCTTCAACTTTTTCTTGAATATCAGAAATCTTATTCCTGGCTTTGTCCACTCTGGATACTGAAAATTCTACTATTGTTTTAAGCTAGTTTACTGTGTTTTGTAATTCCAGAATTTCTCTTTGATTCTTCTTCAGAATCTTTCTTTGCTGAATTTTTCTTCCACTTTAGACTCTATTTTGTCCAGTTTTTCAGTTGCTCTAATCTAAATTCTTTTTCTGGCATATCTATAATTTGGGTTAATTTAAAATTAACTATTGGAGGGTTCTGATAAATCAGAGAATTCTCTCCAACCTGATTTATAAAGTTTTGTGTGGTTTTAGGTTAAGACTTTCCTATTGCTTGGTCAAGATATGACTATGCTATATGTCTGAGGTTGCCCTTGGTATAATATGTTCTTTTGAGATGTTGGACTCTGGTTTGCCTCAGAGGGTTGAAATCTTTCTGCTGCTAATGTAATAACTTCATTCACTCTCACCTTTATGATTTTGATTATTCCTGCTTGAAGTCTGCTGTTCTTTAAAGAAATAACCCTTCATTATATGTATATATAAAGCTATGTGAAATTTCCATGAAGTCTAGCAAATGTAAGGTCAGGAGATGTACTATTTTGATTTTGATGAATAAATTTGAGAGTTATTGATTGGCTACCATAACCTAAAAATAATTAATGGTTGAAAATTATGATGAATGATGTTTGCCATGAAAGTTTTCAATGTCTATGAATATACAGGGAGAGATAAAGTGGTTTGGGGGAAAGCTAAAAGGAGAACAAAAGAATTAACCAATTCAGCATATGCATCACATTGATAATTATATATATATATATATATGTATATATAATTTTAGAAAAGGAAATAAAGTCTAATCCAACAGCAGCTCAACTCATACTGATTAACTCAGAGTATATGACAGTCACTCCACTTCTTATGATTTTTTGTTGCTCTCTGCATGTTGCCAAACTCTTCTCCCAGATCTTGCTTCAATCCTTGGTTGCTCTACAGTTCTCAGAGAGGGTGTGTGATCTCCAAACCTCTCTATCCATTTTTGAGGTGATCAAGTTCTGGTCCTTCTGACCCATGCACTGTCAGGATCCATGCTGATTCCCTAGGTATGGTAGACTCAGTGGCCACTCCCCCTGGCATTGCATGCTCCCAATGCTTGTACACTAGTGCTTTCCAGGGTAACTACAGAATACAAAGCTGGGCTAGTGTTGTCTAAAGCCCCCACTGTAGGTATTTGGATTTGCTACCCAGCACAGGCACAGACTCTTTTAGGCTCCCCAGGCTCTTTTAGGACCATCTGCACAGTGGCCTACCTGCAGCTCTATTATTGTGACTTCTGATCCCATCAGATCTCAGAAGCTAAGCACGGTCAGGCCTGATTAGTACTTGGTTGGGAACACCAAGTGCTGTATGCTTTGAATAAGGACCTGGCAGCACACTCCCATAAAACAATTAACCCCTGAAAACCATATGAATAGCAGAGAAGCACTGACAATAGTGTTTTAACTTTTGTACATAGGGTCACTGTGAGTCCGACCCCAACTGGACAGCACCTAACAATAACACCAACAACACACAAAGCCTTGGCAGAAGACCAGCATCCTGGAGGTTCCAATTTGTTGGACTATGCTCAGTAGCTCTCAATTTCTCTGGCTTCCAATAGCTTATCGGTAGGATTTTTAATTAAGCAGGCATGATCCAAAACTCTCCTTATGCCTGTGGGAGCCTCTGCATGATATAGTACTTACAGTCTCTTCCTTCTTCACAGGGTAGTCTGTGGCTAGGCTTGGAATTGTTTACTTAAATGAGCAATGTCCCTCATTCCTCATGGCCACAGCTGCTCAATTGCTCTGGGGTGTTTTGGGGGGCAGAGAAAACAATGGTGTCCCTTTGTCTCACTATGCCTGCTTTCTCAGCATGGCAGCTCCCCAAAAGCCTTTGGCTGCATGTTCCTGCAGTGCACATTCCAAGGTCAGCCTCACATTTTCATTGATCTGCTCTCACATCCAGGGAAATCCCAATTACCTATATGGGCAACCTTATTTCCCCATTGGGGCAGGTTCCACCAGACCTCCAGTCTTGTTCTCCATGGTACTTCTTGTTGAGAGCTCACACAGGAGCCATTGTCCATATCAGCTGGAACATTCTGGTCTAAATTTACCTCCCAATATTTTATGGTATAGTTTTTATTTCCTGTGAGTTGTGCTCCATGTCCCAAATCCTCTGAAGAGTTCTAAATTTGACTTTTAATAAATATAAGAACTAACACAAGGGAAAGGTTTCTACAGAGCTAAAATATGAAGTGAATGTTGAAATTCTGTATGTATCAAAGTTGGATTCATCCTGAGGTCTTCTATTCAACCCTGGAGATCTTAGGCTTCCTCCTAAATTGTTGTTCAGAGACTCAAATGGAATATGATGCACAGGGGTCACTTGAGTTGAGATTCTAATAGAATCTAAATAACAACCCTAAATAAATCTGATAATCATATTGTAATGATTAGAGAAGCAGCATGAATGTGGAATAATCCTTTAAGGGTCAACAAGTGAAGCTGCTCTCCTCAAACTCAGCATTGTATCAGGAAGGAAACACTGTCACTCAAAATCCATCATTTGAAACTGACCCTCAAGCAGGCTTGTTTTCTGAATTCATGATTAAAAACCTAAATTATGAAGTAAATAATTTGATCTACAATGGTCTTGGAACAGTAGTACCCCCAAGAAAATTGCATTGTAGATGTAAAAATGTCTATGAAGGAACTCAATTTCAGCCTAGATGACAGACACTTCCCAAAACAATATTCCAGGGGAAATATCAGTCAATAATCATTATAAAAAGAGTACACACACATACACATGCACAAACAGGTAAGTGATGTGAGGAACATAAAGTCATTTACATAAAATTGTAATTATTAGATATAGAATATAAAATGCATACTTAAATGCATATATAAATGCATATAAAATGCATAAAATGCATA